>JAFBJT010104059.1:36111-50959 GCA_016785325.1 Chascanopsetta lugubris
GAGAGAGAGAGAGAGAGGGGGGGGGGTGATGGAGGGAGGGAGGGGGGAAGGAAAACTTTTCTTTCTCTTTTTTCTCCACAGGAGGAGGGGTGTAGTTAGTGTGTGTGTGTGTGTGTGTGTGTGTGTGTGTGTGTGTGTGTGTGTGTGTGTGTGTGTGTGTGTGTGTGTGTGTGTGGGGGGAGGGGGGTTGAATGCTCAGTGGAGCGTGAAGCGTAACCAGCAGAGAGGAGTTGGGGGCGACACAAAGACGCACATAGCGGGACACTGCGGCAGATAGGAAGCGCAAAACTGCGAGAAAACACGGGAGTGCGCGGGTGGACGTGGTGAAGAGCGCTGATCGTGGATCTGCACGGGACGGACAGAGAGCGAACAATGGCCGGACAGAGGAGTTCTTGTCGCCGAGAGACAGCGGCGGTGGCCCGGTGAAGTCGTGGATCATCCCCGCGGTGACGCGTCGTGCCTCGGATGTGACACTTTGTAGTTTACGTTTCCGTCTTTTGTGCGGGACACGCTGCTGTGTGTGTCTGTCTGCGTGTCCGTGGAGATTCCACTGCGTCAGATCCTGCCTCCAGGCTGAGGTGCAAACACGACCCAAGAGTGTGGATCTACACGAGCAAGCATGTTTGGATGCGAGGTGAAAGTAATGGAGTATTCTGTCGACTGCCAGAGGTGGAAAGTTCCCAACTATTGCATTGTACTCCAGTAAACGCATTGTAACTTTGATTGCACGTTGAGTCGGATTACATGCACCAAGAGAAAGTAGAAAAGTAACTTATGCAAAGTTTACTTGGAGTAGAAGTTACACTGGTGACATTGGGAGGGGGTCTCCTGTGTAGTCTGAAAGTACACGGAGCCATACTATTACTGCAAACTCAAGTGTAAGTACCAATATTTAGGGGATTACAATGTGCTTGGTGATGTAACAAAACATAAAAGAGTAAGTGTAAAACTGCATGCCTTTGCAAAAAACTACTAGAGTACTAGAGTAAATGTAATTAGCTACTTTCCATCTCTGGCGAATTGTCCATTTTTCCCTCATGTGCTGCACGTCACCGAGCTAGAACTCCATCCAAGCATGAAATGTAGGTGCAGCAGCGCCCTGGCACTTCTCCCATGGGTGCTGGTGGCCATCAACGCCCAGCTCATCTGCTGGCAGGCGCTGCTGCGTTGCCACGACGAGCCCGAGTGCAACCTGGCCTACGGACAGTACCAGGATGCCTGTGAGGGTAACATCCGAGGGACGCGGAGACAGTGTCCCAGCCACTGCATCAACGCCCTCATCCGCCTCAACCACACGCGCAGCGGCCCTGACCTGGAGACCTGCGACTGCGCCCAGGACCTAGAGTGTCTGGGCGCCAAGCGGGCCATCGAGCCGTGCCTGCCTCGCCGGTACCCGAGCGATGGCGGCGGGATCGGGTGCATGGAGGCCCGGCAGCGCTGCGAGGAGGACAGCAGCTGCTTCACCTCGCTCACGGCCTACCTGGCCTACTGTGGCCAGCTGTTCAACGGCAGGAAGTGCTCCTCCAAGTGCAAAGCCACCATCCAGCAGATGCTGTTCATCCCCAACGGTGTCCTGCTCAACCGCTGTGTTTGCGACGGGGTGGAGAGGCCGTTCTGTGAGGTGGTCAAGGAGAACATGAGCAAACTGTGCAACATAGGAGACCACAATGTTGTCTCGGACCAGCCCGAGGTGGACGACATCTACGAGGATGAGGACTACGACCCTAAGGGTGACAGAGAGGAGGTGTACACCAACCACTCCTCTGCCCAGAGGTTATCCAGCTGCATGATGCTCCTGGCTCTGACTCTGACTCGGATTATTTTGGTCTGATGGGTTCATCTAAAGGACTTGTTGGGTTGAGGAAGGATGCGGCGACACCTGGGGAAAGACTTCTGATCTAGACTTCTGGATATGCTCGAGGACACAACGGCCCACCTGCTGGATAAGGAATTTCACCCACCATCCCGATGAAGATGTACAATCACAGAGAGCTCAGCAGAGGTCTGTGAAGACCTTCCATGTCTGCACACCTCCCTCAGGAATACTGCTCCTCTGCTTAGTGCTTCTCATGTCGTCATAGACGACCTTGGGGGAACTGTTCAGTAACACCAATGGTCAAATGACTTCCAGGTGAGAACGAGAGGAAATGGAACCAAAACCAGACTTATTCTGTTCTTGGCAAGGCCATTGCCAAACGTTGTGTGCCTTTTTCAAAAGAAGCTCCTGTTTGTTTGGTCTGGTTTCAAAGCCACTTGAGGCGTGTGGCTTCATTAAGACCTTGGGCAAACATTGGACCCTTACCGTCTCTGTTTACTCTGCCCTCCAGTCCAGGGGCCATGGGCATTGTTGCAGCAAAAGCACACTTCAAATGTTTGCGGGGGGACGGTCAGAGGACAGGCACGGATGGGTGTGAGATCAAGTTCTTAGATGAACTGAAGTGCCTCCGCAGCACTGTGTTGTTTAATTGATCTTTTCCTGAGGAGCCCCCCTCCCTCCCTCATTTTCACACCTTTAAATGACCCCGCTCGCTTCATTCTCACACTAATGGCCCAACTGCTGCTGGTGTGAAGGTGATGACTCATCATACGTTTGGTCTGTTGGCTTGGCTCACGGCGGGACATCTGTTCTGTTTCAACACTGTTTGGTTTTGTTGTATTTCAAGATAATTACTTGACATCACTGTCCTCACTGGACAAAGAAAGATAGTTCATTTTATGCATTGTACACATTATTAAAGGACCAGTGTGTAAGATTTAGGTGGAATTAGCTCAATTTCTATTGACACAAATGGAATATTTAAATGTTTTTGATTGAGTGTAAAATCTCCTAGCACCCTAGATCCCTTTATATTTACATCAAGAGCAGGTCCTCTCTTTCGAGGTGGCCATGTTGCACCACCAGTGCAACAACGTGCAACTTCACCAATAGATGTCACTAAATCCTACACACTGTACCTTTAAGGTCGTGATCTATCTACCTTCGAGAATCTCCTGCAGGAATAAGACAACAGTCAGTGAATGTAACGATTTGAAGAGTTCTAAAGTCCTCAAGTAAGATCTAAGGATTCAAACTACCATCATATCCATCCCTTCTTTAGCATAAAGGGAAGGTAAACACATTGTTTATTTGTTTGTATTCATCACTTTTGTAATGAAGCTGCCCAGTTGAGTCCTACCAGTAAAACTAGTGTTAAACCTAATGTTTTGTTTTCTGGAACAGTGTGGATCCATGTTAAATTATGAAGCTAGAACATAAAGAGTTTGTATATTCTTTACCATTATATGCAGTACAAATGAAGCCAGTGCAAGATCGCTGTCATTCCCTTTAATACACACATATGTAATGTAGCTCGGATTTTGTCCACAGTGCCTGACATGATTTAGATTTTTCAAAATTTTCATCTTATCTTGTGGGAAACCTAGAAGTAACCTTCTCAGAGCAGCGTCTCTCATGTGGGAGGGTTTTATAATAAAATGTTTATGCGTTCAAGTTGTGTGATGATGTCATTTGAGCCGAGATAAATCATGGAAGCGAGAAATGTGAACGAGAATGTGTCTGATGAGCTTGTAAAAGACTTGAGCTTGTTTTTGGTCGATAGTAAAACATCTTTGGGTTAAGAACTTGCCATGATGAGGATCTGCAATGATTTGCTAAAGAAGGCACAGTGCTGGCTTCAGTAGTGCTTTGGAAGTCAAGACATTTAAGAGTTGAAGTTGCTATGATTTGTACACCTGTATATGTTTTCTGAATGTTGTGCAATTTCTTCATGCTATTGTGTACACGATATATTTGTGTATCACTCATAGACTGTATATAGTCTATATACCGCCTATAATAGAGATGGGCATAGTGTCCATGATGTCACCCATAGATTTCTTATGAGGCTTGTTAGCCAATGCCTAACTCCTCCTACTTTTTTTTAGCCAAAAAAGGAGAGGTAAAAGTGCAGGTAGAACTGGTGTGGGCCTATGGTGCTGTCTCACCATCCACAGCTCAGCACAGGTGTCACTCAAAAGGCCACCCCCTTAATTATGCACAATTTCAAATCTCGACAGAATGAAAATAAGCGAGTTAGAAAAAAGTGTGACTTATTGAGGCCAATATTGTAGTTTGTACCAGGCTTTAAACATATTTAATTCACCTCTAAAGTTGACCATTTAACATGGGAGTCTATAGGGATTGACGCTTGATGCTTGATCACTTTTGGATTCAGCCTCATGTGGCCACCCTGTGAACTGTACGTTTTTTCCAGTTGCGTATTAAAACAAAATTTACATTTACTGGATTCAATATTCTTTAAACATGGCTGATGTCAGTCATCAAAATCCATGAGTTGTTCTATGATCAATAACCATGTTAAAAAAAATGTCACAATATAAAGACAAAAACAAGATTCTGGTTGGGCACAAAAATGTATGAATCATGTTCCAGCTACAGATGTAAACATTTTAAGGATCTCATGTTTACGCTACTAAATGAAAACCAAAAGAAGAGACTGTTGTTTGAAAGCTCCTCCACAGTCTGTGCTTTATATGACTTGGTCTCACTCTTTAATATCAAGTGGATTAGGTCAGTGTGTAACTGAAACCTGGTGAGGAATGTAAAGTACGAGTGGGAAGCCAGGTACAGGCAGCTGTGGAAACACTTGGATTCATGAGTTTGTGGGGTTTACTGGAAACTGGCAACTCCAGTTCAACTCCTGCGTATTCACTAACTGTACTAATAAGCAAAAAGTCATTCAGGACTCATTCTACACTGAATTAGCTCATTCACAAAGAGTGACTCTAGATTTGGTGCTGGTTCTGAGGACCACACCTGTTCTTGCAAATCCAACTGTGGGGAAATGCAAAAGGTAGAAAAGTGCAAAGAGTAGAGAAGAAGGATCAGAGGAATTATTAAAAGCATGTTACCAAAGCAAACAAGTAGCTGGAGAAGCTCCAAAGAGAATTCCTGCATGGCCTCTTTCAATTTTTAAGAATCGGCAAGCATTTCCAGCAACCAATGGTACGAAAACAATTTAACAAAATAGCCCACAGAAACGGAGAAGCTCAGTTTCTCTTGGTTTAGTTAGACTGTATTCACTCCAATCTGTTTTAACCACTACCATACACCTTAGAACCCTCCAACCTGCCCCCTGCCAAACCCCCCTTCCCACCTCCTCCTCCACCAGATTCTGGGAGCAAAATCAAAACAAGCAGGAGCGAAGCAGCCTCGGGGAGTTGAGTGTGCAGAGGGGAGAGAAGGGGGTGGGATACAGAGGCAGCTCTGTGTTGCGGCCTATTTTCTAAATTATCTTTATTCAACATTTCTCTAAAACAGCGCCCCCCTCCCCCATCTGCCCCCTCTCCAAAGTAGGAGTGACCCTGCAGGATTTAGGAGGCTCTTGTCTCTCGTAGGTACAATGTTCCATTCATGATAGCCATCAGCGAATGGCCTGACCTGCTCTCTGATTCCAGGGCAGGGGGGTGCCGGAGTCAAGGGCACCCGGGTTCCTCCAGGTCTAACGCACAGAGCGCCCTTTTATGGGGGACGCTGATGCCAATTTGACCAGAACCCTGCTGCATGAAGACAGAGAGAGAAGGAAGAACCTGGGGGCTGATAGAAAGTGCTGGTGGATGTGCAGCAAGATGGAGGCTGATTAAAGCCACAACGCTGTAGGTTGCGGTTGGGAAGAAGAGAGTGGGGGTGTCTTTGGAGGAGGGGGAGGAGGTGGTGGGAGAAGTTTTCCATACCAGAATCACCACCCTTTCCCCTGTCTGGCTTGCATTACTGTAATGATATTTTATGCACTTTCTTTGTAGGGTTGGTGGAGGGGCAGGGGGATGTGGGTGGGGGGGCAATATAAATTGGCGACTCTCCCAGAAACGAGCAACAAAGCAGGCAGGGGTCAAAATTGCATCCAACGTTTTCCTGGCAGCACCATGCACAACACCGTGGGCTCTGTGAACCAATTAGAGCCCCTTCACAGTGCAGCCACGAATGCAGCACGCAGACGCTTCTCCATCCTGTTGTTCAAGGACTCGGGGGGGGGGGGGGCACTCTGCTCAAACCCAATAGTCTGGGAGTGATTTACACCTGGCATGCAGGTGAATGTGATTACCCAGATGGCAGGGCAAGAAACAAACAGCGTTTCGGTCAGATTTGTTAAAAAGTGCAGGAGGACTTTGTGTGTTTCTCATGGGATTTTATTTGAATAGATTACTATACAGTTATGGGTCTCACATAGTTCAAAAATAATGATCAACATTTAAAACCAGAAAGAGAGATCCCTTTTTAGGGTCACACCAGATCCTACATTTCCCACAATGCAAATAGGTGGTGACTTTACTTCGACAATGTGAGCTGTGATTTCGTTGCCACTCGAGTAGCCTGGGCATGTGCATGCTAATGTAAAGAGGGAGCAGACTGTCTACTCTGCCATTGGTTGATGGATGTATTACAACTACAGACGGAGTGGCTAAATAGTGGTCGATCACATGTTGCCGTGTTGCTCACGTTACTTTTTCCATCAGCTAACATTGAGAGATAGATGTGTTTAGATGACAATTCCACTGTGGGTGGGTGGAGCTCAGTGGTGGAGCATGCAAATGTAATGCATAAGGTTGTGGGTTCAATTCCCTGGCCTCTCCGTCATCCACCCATGTTGCTTTGGATCAAAGCATCTGCCAAATGACTTCTGGAATTCACCCATTATGTGTTTTTTATGTGTCTGCCATTATAATGAACAGGCAGTTGAGCTGTATGGCGAAAAGATGCTGGGGCCCATAAGCTTGACATCACTTTGACATTATGAAGGTTTGAGTGCCCCTTTAAAATCAGTTGGAGAAACATGACTCAGGAAGTAGAGCCCTTATCAGGTGATCTGAAGGTTCTTAATTGGACCCCCCGTTTCTCAAGTGTCCTTCGGCAAGACACTGAACCCCAAATTACCCATACTGCATTAGGGTGTGTGAATGTGAAGTACACTATGAAGTGGTTTTAGTGGTTAAGACTATCCTTTTAAACAGTTTTAGTGGTATTTTATCAAACGTGTTTTTATATGCCATGTTTACCGTAGCTTAAATATACCTTGGTGCAGTGTTGTACTCTTTGCACTCGGTGAGGTAGAGTATAGTGACATTGTGAGCGATAAATGAAATTAATTCTGTTTTTCACTTTTCATAGTTCTGGAGACCTGGAATTTCTCAAAATCCGGTCTCCACAGTTTCCCTGACTTCCATACAAGTCATATAATTATAAAATGCCCTTACTCTGCCTGGCGTGCGTTCCTCTCTCCTCCCCTCGTGGAGCTGAGCCAGCTGCCTCTGCAGAGCAGCTTCTTCCAGATGATGACGGTGAGGGAACGGCAGCTCCGCTCCCACGGCGGCACATAAATCTTTTCCATAGGTTCCTGAAAGCTGAGCGTCGGCCCTGTGTTGTTGACAAAAACGTCTGAGGAGATTTCAGACTACAGAGACGTCAGTGACTGCCATTTTATTTTTCCACCAACTTTCCCAATTTGATAAATACATTACAAAATCACAGCTGTGTAAACATTCAAAGAAAAACACAAGGACACGGTAGTGTGAGGGTCTTGCCCGGAGACGTACAGTATTTATACCTTCCCTCATTTGACTCCAGCTTCAGGTATCTTCTCCAGTCGCCATAAAAAATTATTTTTGCAAAGCAAAGCCCCGGTCTTTGCTGTATTTAAGCACTTTCCCTGTCTGAAATGAAAACAGTGGGTGAAGACCTACAACAGTGTGGATTATCAGCCTGCTATGTCTGTTAAGCCTTTCAGCGTTTCACAGGGGCCTGGTTATAAAACTTTGCTTGAGCGCAACAACTCACTGTATCCCTCAAATCCCTGTGCAGTGCCAGACCTAAGAAAATGCAAGTCTAGTGTAAATAAGGCAGAGGCCGCACCTCTCCAGTTTTCCCCTCATGGTGGTGGAGAGGGCTCCATCAGAGGAGAGATCACAGTGAGCCTGTGGTCCACCCACAGCAAAGGCAGTGGAGGGGGGGGGGGGTTGTTGAGGACCCAATAAAATAAATGTAATATTACAGTTCAACATCCTCTTTAAAGTCACAGTTTACATTTGATGTTATCATTACATTTCCATTAGAGCATCTGCCTTAACTGCCTCCGTGTATAACTTGTTTACCATGACAGTCTGGTATTGTTATACAAGCTGTCATGCATTTACATATCAATGGAGTGTCAGGAGGAGAGAGCTTAGGCGAAGCAGCGCAGCCTGGTGCACCCAGCCAGTGTCCAGAATGCAATAGGTAGTTTCAGTACAACACTTTTCTTTATTCATCTTTCGTAGGTTTTCTACCTGTCAGATCCTCCCGTTGAAATGAGTGCAGGTTCCGCTCACACAGACTCGAGTGTGTTATGTTGAGGCGTGATTCACATTTGATTTGGCTCCGTCAGGAATATGTCAGAGCTCAGTGTCCTGACAGTCCGATGCTCAGTTAGGTGGCGTAGCTGCTTCCCCAGGTGTGAGACAGGTTCACTGCAGACAACAGGCTGAGGAGACAGAGGTAAATCATGTGTGTTAGGAAATGGTTATTTTAATAAACGATCAGTCATTCTCTAATGTTGTTTCCATTAACAATACAGACGAGTGTTCTTATTGCTTTGAAACAATTAGGTCAACAACATCTGTTAATTTATGCAGTGCAAGATTTTCTTTATTACCCACTTTCTCTCGACATCTTCTGATTAAATAAGGGATGTTCTGTTATGCAGTTTGAAAACTTGATATTTTCCATTCGTTTGAATGCAAAACAAAAATGGCTGACTGACTGATTTATTTTTTACTTGCCAACTAGCAGATATACTGAGATTCTCCAAACAAAAAGACGATTTCAACAACTCAAAATCAATATACTTTTAAACTGGAAATAAATATCACAATTTTCATCCTTTCAAAAAGTATTTATGGGCATCCGGTAAAGTTCTTTCTGTGCCCTTTGTTAGTTTGCTCTTCTTGTGTTTATTTTTGGGTAATGTGATTAAATGTGCTACAATATGGGAAAAAAAAGATTATAGAGTATAAAACATAGTAATATACAGACACCGTGGAAAGACTCATCTTCGATATGTTGCCAGATTACTGATTATACAGCCTTACGAACAACGAAGGACTAATTTCATTAACGCAAATGATCAATAAACACGCTGCATTTGAAAGATTTGTTTTTGCTTTTCCAGTCTATTATGCTGATCGTGTAGGTGATAGTCTGAGAGTGACAAAGTAATATTCTCAGCACAACTTAACTTCTAGTTTTAGTGTAGTCTCAGGTCACCAGAGAGACTGTGGGCGCTGCCGTGACCCTCTATGTATCTACAGCATGGCTGCCTGTGATGTGATTTTATTAAAATAACAGCCGAGGAATAAGAAGCCGCACTCTTCGGGAAACCTGAGCGGCCTCACTGCTGCCCTTCCCCCCATCTCCAATTTTTTTTTAAAATTCACTATTCCCCAGGAATTCCATGCTGAGAACAGGATATTGTCTGAGCTTTGGATATCCTCTAACCATCTCCAGGCCGAGGCCAGAGAACACTGGGAAGAGAGATATGTGTATATATATTACAAGAGTATTTCAAAATGTATTATTCATGTTACATTTGGTTTTCCTACAGTTAAGTGGTTTATTTACAGTCTACAAACGGGGAAGTTGGAGTATATTTAAACTATAGTAATGACACACTTTGTTTGGTTTAAGTCCAAAAATGTTATGAGCAGATGCTTGAGGTATATGAGGGTCGAGTTGACATGTGAGTACGTGAAAGGAATGGTGTGTAAATGTGTGTTGTTTGTGTGTCTTGGGGTCGTTTTTTCGCTCGCACTGCGTCTCACTTTCACAAGGTTGTCTTTACAAGGGGGCAGAGGACAGAGCGGCTGCGGGGCTGCACTGAAATCAAATCAAAGAGCCAGACGGTCCCGGGGGGTGAGGGGGGGCTTTGCAGGAAGAGAATGGCTCATATTTTACTAGTGGAAAACTGTTCACTGAAACGACATCTCATTATAACTTTGGGAGACCGTTCCTCGCTTTAATGTCTAGTTTGTACAATTAAAGGTGTAGTGTGTAAGACCTCGGTCTCTTCTCAAAATATTACAAAACAATTCCACCCTGAATTTTTCATGAATTTATAATCACCTAAATGTTATGATGTTTATATGAGGAGCGGGTCCTCTCGACAGGGGCTGCCACGTTTTTTCATTACCTCGGAATGAGCTCTTTAAATATATATATTTAAAGCAGATCCTCTCTATAGAGGCTGCCATGTTTTGGACAGAATGGACAAAACAGACTTAATAAGAAGTGATGGACACCATGTGTTCTCCTAGTACCTGTTGAGAGGGGAAAGGTGAGGGGAGGGGTATTCTGCGACAAAATGCAACCTCACAAATAGATGCTCCTATAGCTTACATACTGTACCTTTAACCTCCACATAGTCATGAAGCATTGTGTGAAAAGTTAGAACAACACAGCAGGGAACCTTACAGCTTCTGACAGAGTCGGCAAGAGGTTCTCGGTCCAACGACACATCTCTCTGCGTCTCCTGCATCTGGAAATAGACGTAGTATTAAGGTGATGTAATGCCATTATCAAGTGAATATTATCATCACCTCCAATATGGAAGTTTCCCAAGAGAACAAAAATATCATTTAAAATCAAATACATCCATATGTTCCGTGTTCTTCCATGCAAATTAACTGCTGATGTACACATCATAACTAATCTATCACAAACTGCGGAGGGACACATGCTTACCTTGATGTGTTTTTTGAGGTACTCAGCTCTGGTCATGAGACCTTTAATCTGGTGACAGACAGAAAACATAAATATATGTAATTACAATTTGCACTAAATGAGCAAGAGTTTGCTCAGACTCAGGCTCTTTGAGTACGCTATCTGCCAAGTTTTTCACAGCCCGGCACAACTGGTAAACTGGTTCACCACCTCCCAGGAACACAGTGATTGGACCGATTGCTTGTATGTGAAGTGTATCATCTCGGTTGCACATTGGTTAACTGGAAGCTGTACCATACTTCTGGTATAAGGCTCCTTGTTTGTTGAACATCTTTCTTAATGTGTAGTCTGTATGCATTGGCGTGGCTGCACTGCAGAACACATTTGGGACTGATCACTATCATATGCTTCCCTGATGTCATGGTGATGACAGATGCAAATACTAGAATGTTTGTGGATTTATGACTTGGATGGAGCAAATAATGAACGCAGCGAAAGACAGTGAAATTAACTCCCTGATTTGTGTGTGGCAAACATACATATATTCGTACGCTCTTGCTGTATAATCAGGAGATGACTCTGTCCATCTATTTTCTGTTCATAAAATGGGTGAAAACACCAGGTTGTGTTTTCCGGGCTGAGCTTGTTTACTTCTTTGTGCCGCAGGAAACAGTGATTTTACAAACATGTGGACATATTTTCCACATCCATATCTTATTAAATGCATCAGATGTCTGCTCTGTTCTGTTGTGTTTTTGAAACCATTTCATATGGTTCGCATTTACAAGTAGAAACTGCTGTCACCATGTGCCCCAGGCTGCTCTTGACTTTAATCAGTACTCTGGCGCTGGTAATGACGAAGATGATGATGATGATGATGATGATGATGATGATGATGATGATGATGATGATGATGATGATGATGAAAGTTCTTGGCCGAACTTCATACCTATGGATGAAGACAGCCCCTTTGGGGTATTACTGCAGCGTCCTCTAAAGGTCCAACTGACAGGGGACCCAAACTGATGCTGCTTCCATAACGTCCCTTTAAAAACACCAATCCTTTGTAGTCAATACTCAGTTGCAACCACAGGTTTTTTAGAATCCGGCGCCTGACCCTGACCTCATGTAGCCACAGCGCTTTAATCACAACTCCTTTAATCACCAAGAGCAATCAATGTGAAGGAAACCTAACAGAGTACACCAATGGAGTACTGAAGTGTAGGAAAACCTCAAAGTCCTCCTCACACTTGTTCGCTCAAAAATTGATGGGATTACTGCACTGAATTATAAATAACTCTTTAGCAAAAACGTAAGGGTAATCTCAGTTATGTGCAAATGTGATCGTTCAACGCAAATATGATCGTTCGGCTACTGACGATCGAAACCACTGAGAGAAGCAAGAGTGAAAAAAAAACACTGAGACGACTTATTCCTGCAGCACTGTCAAAGTGCATCATTATACTCATCGGAGGGGGAGTCCAGTTTACTATTATCTCAGACCATGGACCCCATGGTGCATCTTCCAAAATGCAGTTCTACATGTTTATATGTGTCTATACATGTATGCATATTAGTGCAAAATGAATTTGCATATGTTTACAAGTCGAGTATGCATGTATGTATCAAAGCTATGTCTGATTTATATGTGAAGCCAGGATGATAGGTTACACCTCAACAGTAGATATGAGCACACGTGGGGGCCAGACGTGTTGGCTCTCTGCTGGTTCTCACATACACACATGCTTTCGATCTATACCCTCCACCCTCCCATCCCTGTCTCCCTGATGCTGTGTTAGATTATTACAGCCGCATCTGAATTTACTTAAGACAAGCACCCATAAAACTTCAAATAGGGAGGTCTATGAGGCCCCACTCAAAAGCCCCTCATCCCCTCATGGGGTTTGATGGTGAAATACTGCTGTCTGTTGTCGTCTGGTTAAATAATGCACAAAACAAAAAGGGGGTTTGAGTAATTAATGGAAAGCACGCACAAGTGTTTTGCATGTGTTCATCAGGGTAAAATATCAATGATATGAGGGTATTGATTCCTGCAGATTTACTGGACCATCAAAATATACATTATACTGTATGTTCAGGTTGGTGAGAGAGCACGGTGAGATGGTTTCACTGGTGCAGAGGGGGCTAAAGAGGGACTTTAGCTAATGCATATTAGTATTTGGATTTGTTTATATGTAGTATATTATGTTCTTGACACAAACAGTGTTTTCTGTAACTCTATTTATAAAGTTAGTTCAATTCAACAAATGTCAAAGGGATAGTATTTCTTTGTAAAAAAGAAGGGCTCGATGAAGAAGTACTTATGCTGTAAATTTGACATGATTAACAGCAATCATCGTGCGGTCTGTTTGGAAAGAGACACTCGAGCACAAGTCAGGCTTTCTATTGTTTTACTAAGGTTAGAAGAACAAATGTCTCATAGTACAATAAAACAATTCTGAACTGAAAATATAATAATTTTATATATACGCATTATATTTACAATATTTTCAGTGGTTTAAGATACTGTCCAGCAGCTCTTTCCTTTTGCATACTGTCCCCAATAACAAGGTTAGAATGGTGACATCCCATTCCCTTCCTCTTATAAGAAGAGGCCCTATGAAGTACATATATTGTACTTCATATTCATGTGGATTCAAATAAGATGATGCTTAAAAAGCCTGATAATTACAATCTGGTCTTGACTAGATTAACTATTTTGTTACATAAAAATTGCAAGTAAACTACAACATAATGATACAAGGCAAACTTGTGAATGGTTCACAAATAAAGTCACATTTTCAAAATGTACTGTTTATGCAAAAACCACGATGTTATGTTCAAGACCTTCGGACTTGATTTGATAAAAAGACCACATTTGGGAATATTCTTTCCCTTTTGTATGATACTGCAAGAATAAATATATAATAAATATTTGTGGATTTTGTCAGAATTAATAGAGTCTGAATTAAACATGGTGTGGATTGAAAAAAATGCATTTACATTTACTATACATATGTATGCAATATGGGTGTCCAATCAGCCTTTGCAGAGGCATGTGCCCTTTGAGTGTCCAAATTCTGTCCTTGCATACTCCTGAGGGTAATGACTGCTCCTGTCACTGCAAAAATATCCAATATTCTGATTATTACTATTAGTTGCTGCCCTTTTCTTTCTGTATATTCAGGGTTTTGTTCATTTCCAGGAAAGTTTTACTTTTGTGTCCAGCTTTTCCTAAAAAAGAACACGGGAACTAGAAAATCAGGCAGTGTGTTAGGCCTTGCAGAGCTGAGGGGAGTGTGGGACAGAATTGGGGCGATAATCCTCCTCAACACTTCATGTGACCCCTTTCACACTCAAGTGATCATGTGATTCATTGCTTATTGCCTCTTCTGAGTATCCAATTATAAAGTGGACAGTGATATATGTGTATGAAATCCCACTATAGAAGACAGATTACATTACTTAGGATTTACAAGCACACACATATAGCCAGGACGGAGGCTCATGGGTCATGTGGGTACTCTGGGACATAGGTAATGAGCCGAGGGCTTGTTGGAGGTGACAGATAAGTTGGTCCTACCATGCGCACTCAACCAAAAGTCCCCTCCTTCCTTCCTCGCCCACTCACCTCACCGTGGAGCAGCTCTCTCCTTCGGCCCTGAGGCTCAGCTGGCTCGCCAAGATAGAGAGAGAGAGGGGGGGGGGGAGAAACAAAATAAGACACAATAATAATGAGCAGAGGGAACCCAAGACAAAGTCTGCTCGTTGCCTCATCACCTTGTTCCCTCAAGATTGGATTTTTCTAGCGTGCAGACTGAGGGGCTCAGGGGTGGAAATGCTTCCACTAATGTAGGCCAATGTTTTCACACTCAGTTATCCTGGTGGGGAGAGTGACAGGGGAGGGAAAGGAGAGGGGAGGTGGGAGGAGGATTCTCTGTTGGCTGAGGCATGTTGGGAAGTAGCACAACAAAGAGCTCCTAGCCAAACAAAGAACCAATGTTTTCTCCCCTCAATCCCCCTGGTGGTTATCTGATGTGCCACACAGTGAGGCTCCCTGACAGCAGACAGAGAGAGAGAGAGAGAGAGAGAGAGAGAGAG
>JAFBJT010104063.1:0-15000 GCA_016785325.1 Chascanopsetta lugubris
CCCCCCTCCTCTCTGCCTCCCCACGATGTCGTCTCCACACTATTACAAGCGCAACAGTCAGCTGCACCTTTGCGCTGGGCAGCGTTTCCATGCATCACCATGAGCACAGTTTATTTTGAGTCCGTCACACACACACACACACACACCGAGCCGCTGCTCGAAATAAATACGCACCAGACTAGAGCGCCGACTCTGTGAAGGAAAACAGGGACAGTGTTTTATGCTGTTAGTTTTGTCTTTTTTTTATACATGATATATAATCCGTTACATATCACGAATGTATTAGTACATGTTTTGTATTTATATATATATATCTAATCATTTTCTTAATTTCTTAATCTTACACTGGATAGGAGTTCTCTTTAGAATGATCTTCTTGGTTCTTGGCGTTAACCTATTTGATCTACTTGATATTTGGAGTTGGAAAATTGTCTGTGACGAAATAAAAACGTGTGACCTAGTGAGACACAGTTGTTGGTTTTGATGATGTGGGTGATCACAATTCCGTGTGTGTGTGTGTGTGTGTGTGTGTGTGTGTATGTGTGGCTTGCAGAGAGCCGTCCTGTCGCCGGAGGGCCCAGTCTGTTGACGGTGCTGCTCGGGCTGGTGTGTATGGCCGCCCTGATGCTCCCGACGCTGGGGGAGCAAGAATCTACTGTGCCTGTCTACCTCCACTTAAGTGTTAACAAGAAACTTGTTGCTGCTTACGTTCTCGGTGAGTGAACCAAGTCGAAGGACAACGCATTGCACAAAAGAAAATAATAGCCCCATAAAAACCCATAGATGAAGTCATTTTCAGACACTGGGGAATCCGAGACGGCCTGTCCGATTTTTTTTGCCTCTCCCACGTGAAGAGCACAGTGGGAGAAATGCTCCGCAGAATTCCGACGAGGAAGAACAGCAGACATTCATTACCTATTAACATTTCTGCTGATTAGCGATCGTAAGTACTGGCAGCGTTGGAAACAACCCCTGAGTGACTGTGGCTCATTTGAGTGGTATTCAAGACCATACAAGCACAAACGCAGATAATCTAATATCAATATCAACTCCATAAGACTGAGGACTTCGTGCTCTAGGACCGGCTGGAGGAAATGTAGAAAGTCTGGGGGCTCGGCCATTTTCCTATCACACATGCCTCCTCCAGAGTGCATGTGCGATAACATCTTAATAGTAATGGTAATAAGACTCATAATGGAGGATAGAAGACCTGTAATAAAATACAGTTCCTTCAAGGTTCAGGGGAAAAAAACATGTATTTGTTGAGATTGAACAGACGACATTGTCTCCAACAGCCTAGAATTCAGTCGACAAGTCATTCCAGACAAACAGCCTCGTTCCTAGTCAAGATTCCGTAAGTGAGAGCAGAGATTTTGCCTGAGCTGGCGAGCGGCGTGGAGAGACACATTGAATTTAAAGATCACAGGTATTCGAAACAATACGCTGTTAAAATGACTTCTAAATCCAGCGGTGGACGGGGCAGGGTAAGAAGGGGCAAACAAGTGCGATACGATCACGTGCCTTAGCTGAGAGCTCGCTGCCGGTGGCGAGTCTGCGCCACTCTGATGATGTCGATGAAACCGCACGACGTGGCTCTGCTGACTCCTGCTACTTTCTAGGTCTTCTCACAATGGTGATCCTGCGCACGTGAGCCCCCCGAGAGCCAAGGAAGGAGGGACGATCTGCGAGACTGAAGAAAAGGTTTTCACACCGGAGGCACGACTACTATTCAGCGCGTAGAGCCGACATGCCCGGAAGGGGGGAGGGGGGAAACAAACTTTTTTTTAATTATTTTTTTTATCACACTTGTGTTCAAATCCACATGTATTGTTTGAATCGATATTTACTCGACAGTGAAATAATGCAAAGGGCAGAGACCTCTGCTCCGTCGTCGTTGGGAGAGCCGGCCCCTGAACGGGGCCTGTGTGAGGAACCCGAGGCGGCTTCGCTCCAAGTGCCGTCAGGCCCACGTCTGTGTGTCTGTGGTCCACGTGAGCGTGAAGGAATCTACATGCAAACATGAAACCATGTATATAAAGCCATGAAACATTGTTGGTACTCACCAGTAACTTTTATCATATGGATGTTTTCAAATATTTGCAGCATAGATGTCATGCAGCTTGCATGTGTGGTGTCTGAATGAGTTTTTATTTTAAGCAGTGTGACACTTTTACAGGTCACCAAAGGCAAAGATCGAGTTGTTGTTTTTTTGCTGCATTATATCGAAGCTTCAATCAAATGTCTAATAAAGTCTCCATACGTTTGTCCGGCATCGTGTTCAGAGGTCAGATCTGGTGATTCTCTTCTCGACACTTTAAAGGACCCGTGTGTCTGATTTCGTTGCACATGTGGTTCCGTATTATAAAACCGATTCTCCTCTCCCAACTTTTCAAATGGTGCGAAGAATCGACAGCAGACTTAGAAACCTCAAAACATCTACAGTATTTAGTTTGTCCACTCTGGGATACTGTAAAAGTGGCTACTTTTAACGGGGACCCTTCTAGAGGAGATCATAGAAGGCTCATTCCACAGAAATGAAAACACAGCCATTCTTGGTTTCAGGTGATTGTACATAAATGAAAACACGTGTATGAATCAACACCTGCCATAAACAAATGCCACACCTTTAACGGGTTTGATCAGAAGGAGCTGGTTTTCAAGTTCAACAAGTGAAAAGAGCATCTGTTTACCCATTATCTGTTTACGATGGTTCAAAGAGTAATATCCTGCTCTGGTCAAAAGGACACAATCTGGGAATAAACAGTGTTTTTAAAAAATCACAAGCATCATACAGAAATAATTTATTTTGTCCTGATGTCCACTACGATGGCAATCACATAAGACAAAAGCATAGGCGAGGTGTTAGCCAGCTCGACAGAAAACAGCCTTTCCATTACACAGTGTAGCATAAAATAATCTGATCAATTCATGCCCTCAACACATCCAACAGATGACCAAAAATATCATCTCTCTTATACCAGGATTCAGTCCCCCGTTTTCTTATTTGAGTAAAAGAAAAACATTCAATTCATGGACAGCAAGCACAACCTTTCTTTAAATTAAAAAAGGGCACACTTCCGTAGAAAAATGTCCAGTCACTTCCATCTTTACACTCGGTTTGAAGGCTACAAAGGGCTTCGGACTTGAGTTCCACAGGGACTGTGGACATGTAGCAGAGGTTCTAATCTAAACATGCTGCATGACTTGGATTCTTCCACAAAGAGCTGAAATGTCAGTCACTTCTCCCCTTCTTAAGACTCTTAACACAGGCTGGACACTCAACAGGACTGAGGATCCTGTGCAAAAAAACAAAGCTTTTCATAAATGTAACAACAAAGCAGAAACAGCAGTCTCTTCCCTCTATACGACGGTGCCATTTTGATTTTTGCTGCCCTTCCATTTTGGCAGGTTTTGGCATCAATGACAACACGGAGAAGTTCTTTTTTTTTTTAAACAAGGGATAGAAACCTATCACCATCCAAGTCTTATAATAAACTTATTTTTCTCCATAAATAAACGTTTTTGCCAGAAGAAGAAAAAAAAACAACAAAAAAAAAAAACATGTATATCCTTTGCTTATCTACAATAAACATCCCGACAAGAACACAGGATATAGAGGAACCATTAGTGTTGACAGTTCATGTAATTTCATCCACAAATCACTGCATGGTGCATTCATTGCAGTAAGTCATGGTGCAAATCAACTCAAGACTCTAATTACACCACAGGTCACAGCCTGACTCAAGAATACCCAGACTCTGCTGGACGTCTCTTACAGTAGAACAGTAAGGATGTCCATGGTTGCATGTACAATGGAAGTAGATTGCATTCCTTTCACAAAGAAAAGCATTACCGTCGAAAAACTGTCCACATTCACTTCACAGCCAAACCTAAACGACATATTGACATAGTTAATATATACAGTACAAACAAAGCAGGAAAACAATAAGTTAAGTCTTTTTCTTACAAAATCTGCTGACTGTGTACATACAAAGGCCTGAAGACGGGTTTTCCAGCACAGAAGAAAAAAAAAAAAATCAATGTACATATGTATATCGATGTACACATCCATATAGGTTTGTTTTGTCCAGTGCTCAATGTCTCTCTCCAGTGAGGGGGCTGGTGAGACGGCTTTAAAGGATAGTCGCTTTATATTAAAAATACATTATGACAAGCATCATCCAAGGTTTTCTACTAGCAGCTGATGCTTGGTATCTTCAGTCAGTCCCAGTTTAACTATGTTCCACCTCTGTAAACACCAAGCGTCGTCCATGACTTGTTTTGCAAAAATATAAAGAACATTGAACTAAACCTTGCTGATGGTGAGTGGGAGGGTCTGTGTGGGGAAAATGGATGAGAAGAGCGAGGGTGTGTGTGTGTGTGTGTGTGGGGGGGGTTCCTTTCGCCCCCCCCACACACACCAGTTCTTCCTAGAGTCTCCTTGCCATCTCACTCACTTTGGGGATAAATCTTGGAGGGAAGCGAAGGGCGAGTTGCTGGACGAGGAGGGCGACACTCCCTCCATTTTGCCCGGGGAGTCGGTGGAGGAGCAGACGCTGCTCAGACTGCCGTCCAGTAAGTCTGGAGAGTGACTGGAAAGACACGGGGTCACAGTCAGGTCGCGCCGACAAACGGGAGGCGCGTCGGTTCGATCGCTCGCTGTGTTTACATGTCGTACGGTTGAGTCAAGCTTTAGTTGTGTGTCCCAGTTTACAAGCATGGGAGGGGATTCAACTCTATAGACTGAAATGTGTCCAATTCCAAAACGAAGAGGAAAAGAGGCGGCAATATGCTACAAAGACAAGTTGCCCCCCCCCCCACGCAGCTAATTGGTACCATATCAAGTAGTGAGTTGGGCATCTTTGACCGTGTCCACGCTCCACTTACAGCAAACGTAATTCAACTCCTATTGACATTATCCGAATGTGTGAGCCAGACTTTAGGGAGCGTTTTTATAAAAACATCTTTTTGTGGGACTAACGTGATCAATCGATTTCTCTTGGTGCGCTTTTGAACTGCCGACCGTTTTTCAAGCAGAAATGGGCTTTTAACGGGGGGGGGGGGGGGGCTGGTGTCTGACTCGAGCATGCGGGGACAGGATGCAATGTTTCCCATTACGCAACATTCTCATTTGTTGTGCCAAAGTTTTATAAAGAGCAAAAACTTCTTCCGATTTGTCTGTACTCATTCATGCAGCACTAGTCATGGCGCCGTTTGCTGCAAGCTCACTCGCGCTGGTGTGTCGACACTTGCCTGTGCAACGTTGCATTGCATGTCGTCATTTACCATCTATTGTGCGAGTGATCTTTGTGCATGCGGACCCCTGTAACGTTCACACACTCTCATCGCCTCCTGAATAATAGCAGCTTTGACCCTCGCGCGCACGTCGCCTCGACTTCATCCGATGACATTTGGGTTCAAGTTTCACACAACGTTCTCGGGACGTGTTGCTGAATTCTAAAAATCACGCCAAGCCCCCCCCCCCCAAAAAAGTTAGAGAGTTCAGTGCACATCACAACACAGCACCCGTCTTACCAGGAAGTGAGATCTGACAGGTGGGAGACATCGGACGACAGCATGGTGGTGGTTCCCTGGAACAGCCTCTTGGGTTGACTCTCCGTCTCCATCTCTCCTACAGAGTCATTGACACAGAAGTGTGGAAATCTGTCTCCACACACTGGACAGAGCTGGTCGGGCAGTAATTGCTGCTTTAGAGTTTCATTGTGATCTGGCAATGTATGAATTACACATCTTATCTCAATGTCAGTCGTTGAGTGAAGTGAATACAACAAAATCTAGAGAACCATTAGAGAAGAGCGAAAATAAGCTCTTTCTCCCTCCCACCACAGAAGAGACATTGTGTAGGATTAACTAAATATTCTACGATGAATAACAACTTTCTGTCCCAAACACGTCATCTTGAATTTGAAGCATGTCGCTCTGGCCTTGATTTAAGCTAATTGGCAATTATCTACTTAACTTCTTCCTCAAAGCGTTTTGTAAAGCCTTCGTGATGCTGATAAAGTCTGGGATCTTACCTTTGCGTTTGATTGGCCCCAGAATACTCGCTCTGATGCAGTTGATCGGGCTCTGACTGCGCCGACTGAGGGAGAAAAGAGGTCGACGTGTCAAACCGGTACATTTTGGAATGCAGACACAGTCCGTTGGAATGAGATACAAAAGGATGCAGTTCAAAGGCTGTCCGCTTGCGATTACTCGTAAAGATGGATTCAAAGTGAATTGAATGCGTTGAGGAAAATGAAGGTGACGAATCGACTTCAAATTCTAGACATTGAATTAATTCCAGACAAAAATCCCCCTCTTTGCTCAGAGGGGGATTTCACATGTACTGGATCCAGCGGATGTCGGTGCATGTTTACAGTAAAGGAACCTCATTATTAAACTCAAACATTTTTTAAGAGGCGATTCAAAGGTTCCAGAGCAACTCCACTTGGTCCTCACCTAAAGCGTCGTGTAGGGCTGGGGATGGGGCTGGGTGTTAAGCCATTGCTGCTCACGAGGATTTGTAATGAGGGCGAGAAACACTGCTGCTCAGGAGAAAAACGGAGAAGGAAAACTTCAGCATTGAGGGATCAGACTATGAAAACATACAGTGTGTGAATTTCTTAAGTTCCTAATGGCATAAATCAACGTCCATCTCCCCAAGTAAACATTCAATAAACAGACCGTTGAGGTATCGAGACATTTCCCAAAATCTGGGGCAAAGGACGAGCAAGATGCCAGTGAGCAGTTCTAAGCCACACTGACGTCGCTTACGATGTTAAAAACAAACTTTGCTCGTGAGGTTTCAGAAAACTGGGAGGAAAAAAATGTCGCACAAAAAAAAGGAAAAACCAAGTGGAATCAAGTTCTTCTGTGTTTTGGTTTCGCAATAAATTGTTTCCTGCAGGCGAAGACACAGCCTTCCATTCACTGAACGGATGGATGCTAGCCAGAAAATCAAGTTACCACAAACCAATAAAGTACTTCAACTTTTTACCTCCACGGTATAATCAGGTTATGGCGGGCGAGTAAACACACTGAAGTCTGACCCAAGTACCTTTTTTCCAATCCCTCTGGTTGGAGACGGGGCGGGCGACACGGGCACAAAGTCGATACGTTTCGGAGATGACGAAACCGACTTCTCTAAATCGTTGTCGCTCTGAGAACACATCACCACAATTACTAAGAACCCCCCCCGGTGCGAGTCCAGGACCGTTGACAGAGAGGTGATCACAAATAATCATGCACAAGAATGTCGGAGTATTATACTACCGAGTCAGCCTGAACTTTAAAGACTGTCGGCCCTGTTAACTCCCATATATTTATATAGTGTTAATCTGGCATGTTTTTACTTGTCCACTCTTGTGTGAAAAAAGAGTGGCCGACATTGGCCTGGGGCCAAAACATGCGGGGGCGCGATAAAGCAGAAGAGACTTTCAAGGACGTGCTGCAGCACAACACAACAACACAGACGGGGGTTGGACAAACTGAAATCAAGTGATGTTTTTACCAAACTGAGGCTTTCTTCCCAGGACTGGCTCATCTGCATGGCGGCTTGAACTTCCCTGTGTGCAGGAGAACAGAAAACAAGCCACGGCCTTAAGAACGTCGCCATTGTACCAACCACTAAACAGTCACTCCAATGAATCCTCTCATCCGCAAAAACACTCACCGCTCGTGAGCAGTTTCTCTGTTCATGACATCGACGCCCTCCTCCTGTAGTAAAGAACGGGGTTAATGGCTGGAAGAGTTCATTGTGTCGACGTAGCAAATCACAATTCTTTGAAGAACATCAGTTTTGCCGATGAAGACACCTCCAATGTTCTTTTCCTGGTATTCCACGGGACAGGATAAACATCATGTTTCAAATCATGGTCAGTTGTTTGTTTTGTGGAATTACAGAGTACACTGTGATCTTCTGTTCTTTTTTTTTAACCATACTGTGCGCGCTCACACTTGTCCAGGGGAGCTGTAAAGTCGGTATGTTTTTGCGGGCTACTAGAGCTGGAGGGGGCAGCAGCAGAGAGAGTGTGTGCAGGTGTGGGAGAGGGGAAAGGGGGCATGTGGGCCACACAGCTGTTGCTGACACCCGGAATGGCTAAGTGGGCAGTTGCACGTGATCCACATCACTTTGAGACGCACAGCTGATCACAGGCTGGCTGAGGCAACCAGTAAGTGAGGTATTGCCCCATTTAAGAGCATCTTCACTTATTTGTATCAAAAAGTGAGTCAAAGTTTCAAACGCAGAAAATATGCCTAATGGAACCTGCTCTGGAAACCTGCTTTAAAAAAACTGACTTCATCATGCAGGAAAAAAATGTTAATTAATTAATACACTTACAGAAAAAGCACAATATAGTGGTATACATTACCACTATATTATTATTTATCATTTATCATTATCATTTCCATTTAATCTTGTGCACTTTTCCCCCCTTCTTTTTCTTTTCAAATTGCACATTCTTAGCGCGCATTTCCTGTCACTTTAATATGTTCTTTCATATGTTACTGGGAGCTGCTGTAACAAGTGCATTTCCGTCACTGCGGGATCAATAAAAACGTCCTGTGCCATTCCATCGTCAAATTAAACTATTTCGAGCTGATTGGAAACCTGTGTCATGTTGCTGTGCCCTCACAAGTGCAGTATTTAGAGCAACGGATAAAAAACACCCAGTCACAGCATTGTAGTCATGAGTGAAATGAGTGCGCTGCGTTGTAAGCCAGACAGTATTCATCACCTCCATTCGGGGTCAGGAGCATACAACTAAGATGTTCCTTTGAATGGATTGGACAAGTAGTCTGTCCTGACAGATGCATATATTCCAAGAGCCTGGTTCAGGATTGGGAAGGGGAAACGGTTTCAGAGCGCCTCCACTCACTCCATCGAATGAAAACAACCTGCGACTCAACGTGAGAAAATGGCCGAGGACAGACTGTCGAGAACCATTTGATCTGTTGGAGCCTGATACTGCCAGTCGATCAGCACTGTGAGACCACCGTCCCTGTGGACAGACCACCGGCCCTGTGGACTCCGTACACTCGTGTTCTTGCATGTTTTTTCCCCCGCCGTCTGAAGCGCCACCACCACTCCTTATGGTTTGAGAGGGGGGGTGGGGGGGGGCGGTGGTCTGACATGCTCCGACTCCGGAACGCACGGCACACGGTCTGTTCTTACCTGCTTGATCTGATGGAGTCGGGTGCTGGGGACACGAATGGGCGACGAAGGGACCTGTCGGGAGGACATCAACACACAAGCTTGAGTTGGGAGCGGAAACACTGGTGTTCGTACGAGTTGGATTCAAGTACCATGCTGGGCCTGTTGACCACCGTGGTGCTGTTTCTCCGGCTGCGCAGGACCTCTCTTTGGAAGACTTGGGAGTTATCACTGCAAGGACACATTTTACACAGCGAGCTGATGTCACGCGTCTCACAACAACGGGCGGCCACAGCATCACAGTGGATGGACATGACATGAATTGAGGGGGTTTGCCGTCAATTGTGAAAGCTTTGTGATTGTGTTGAACCTTAGGCCATTGATCATGGGTGCACTGTTGGATCTCCTCAGGTGTCCATCGCTCTGGACCACCGAAGGTGGGATCTCCAGGTCCAGCTCCATCTTCTCCTGGGCCATCACTCCCGAGTTGTTCATGTTGCTAAACTAACGCTGCCCGTAACCGATTCAGCCACTCGAGTTGCTCAAACGGGGCCCGGCAACCTTACATCGTTGCTCCGCAAACGTCGCCGGCTTTACATGTCGTGGAAAAACATCATGAATCGGGCAACCGAGCTTGGCGTGCGGGCGACTAGCTAACGCGGCGCAGGGCACAGCGAGGCCTTGTTGTCTGTGCGGAGGAGGAGGTTAACGCTGGCGGTTCATCCTCACAGCGTTGTTCTCCAGCTAAAAATCGTGTAACGGATGGATGCTCACCGTGAGCGGGGTTGTTCCAGCATTGTCTGCCAAGGTTCGAGCCAAACTGTGAACGTTAGCGAGGGTTAGCGTGCCATTGCTACATACCGCACAATGCCAGGTGTGTGTGTGTGTGTGTGTGTGTGTTAGCTAGCGACAGGTCAGTCCCGCTGGAGCGCGACGGTCGATCAGCTGCATCCGCGCGGTGCCGCGCTATCCGAGCTAACGTTAGCCAAGCTAGCTCCCCGGCTCACTCCCGAGCACGAGACGAACGGAGGGCGGCGGGTGGCGTTAGCGACGCGGCGCCAACGGTCAACATATCCGTCCGCCACGAGTCTCCTCGTGGGCTAGCAGAGCACCACGCGCGAATGCTATGACGAAGTGGAGCGATGTGATGCTGGGGCGAGCCAGCGGCGGCGCAGCCACCCTGCTACTTAGCCTGCTTAGCTAGCCTGCTAAGTTAGCGGAACCGCCAGGAGCCACAATGGCATGTCCAGAGAGAGGGGCCGGGTCAGCATTTCAAGACGTGTCTCTGGCCGTCGAGCCCCCGCGAAAAGTGCGGCTAACAGACAATATCTGCCGTGAGAACCGTTCGCTTTGTCATATCTTCGTTTCGTTTGTGCGGGGCGCCGCCGAGAGTGAAGAAGGTAGCAGATGAGCACCGAGGAGCTAAGCTATGTAGCAGCAAACGTCACGCCCCCTTTTTTAACGTTAGCAGATCGTAGCCAATCAACGCGTCCCATCTTACCGGCGTGCTCCAGAGGACTATGGCGGATTGTTACAGCCTCTGGCTGCGGGGTTCAGCTCCCGGCACTCACCCAGAGATCCTGCTGCAGAAGCCCAGTTCTTTAGGATTTACCCCCCCTTCTTGGACATCTGCCCCAGGCAGCCCGTGGAAAAGGTGGGACAGCCGCTGAGCCAACCAGTTAAACTCTCACTCTGGCGGGTGACATCATCGTAGCCGAAGCTCCAATGTGACTGAACCCTCGCCAAGTATTGAATTAGAATTAATTACATCTTAACACGTTTCTATCTTCATCTGCCCCACAAACAAAACACATTTCCAGTTGAATTGTGAACCATGGCATTTAAAGGCGTAGTGTGTAAGAGTTGGGTCATTTTTTGTCACTTTTGAAAGTATTATGAATTACATGTTGACATTTTCATGAAATCGTAATCACCTAAAGGATTATTGATTACCATTAGCCTTAAATGAGCCCATTAATGTATCTTTACATGAAGAGCGGGTCCTCTCTACGGGGGCCGCCATGTTTTTACAGTAGCCCAGAGAGGACGTACTAAACATCTTTTGAGTTATAAAGACAAGTGAAGTCTACCATAGGTTCTCCTGCATGTTCAGAAGAGTGAGGATGAGGTGAAGGATGCAACATACTTCACCTCTAGATGTCACCAAATCTTACACACTGCACCTTTAAGTGTCATCTTTCGGTAAAGTTGCATGTTGCAACAGAATACCTCTACCTCTTCCTTTCAAGGAGGAGAAAATGTAGAACAGGTCTCGGGTTTCACCCAGTTTAAGTGTTTAGTTTGTAAGTTAGGCCAGTGTGGAAAACATGGTGATGTAACGAGGCAGCAGAGCAGTCAACTCATGATCGAAACAAATTAAATATGGCATCATTCTACGGTTATGACATTTCATACTCAGAAGTTGATACAATAGTCTACTAGAAATGCCCAAATTACTATTTATATCCACTATTTTTTTTTTTTTTTTTTTAAACACTGGACCTTTAACATAACTATATTTACAAATCAAGAAACTCATTTCAGTGTTTCTTGATTTAAATGCCAACCATATTTTTGATTTCAAGACAGTTCATAGAATACAATCATGGACAGGGGAAGAGCTCCGTGTGAAAAAATAACTTTGCAACCACTGATCAGAGTGAAAATGGTTTCAGCAGGTGTTTAATTTGGCCACTTGAGTCATTCCTTTCTACCAGGAGCTAAAGCTGTTAACAGTTTAACTCATTACACATGACCACTGAGTTGAGAGGCTTGTATCAATTGACCCAAAATTAAAAGTAGCTGGATTTTTGATGTGCGACACATAAACATGCATTTGAATCATCCTTTCAAAGAGGTGTGAAGGGTGGACATTTAATAACCGATACACATCTGTCAAAACTGGAATACAGTGATGGTTCCATTAATAAAAACATTTTATGTGGATGATTTAAAACATGTCAGATTCAACAGGCAAATACATACATCACGCATCAGTGGCACAGAAAACTGATGGTTAAATATGAGGTTGTTAAATTTTGGAAACGCCTGTGCGACAGCAATTATAACGTACATAAAATTAGCAGCATTGCTTTGAATAAATTACACCATCGCTTAAAAAAGTAATCCATGTGGGGCCAAAATGGTGCTTCGTGCTCTTCGATGTGGATGTGGTTAAAAGACAATCAGTGTATGGTTGAATACAACATGTCTGTCTTACTGTCGTTCATAGCTATAAATAGCATATGCAAAGGTCCTGAGACCCTTCACAATTGTGAAGAAACAAAATATAAAATGAACTGAAGAGAAAAATATATAAACATACAGGTAAAATGTTTATGAATTGATCTTCATGCCTTGTACTTCTCCTTTCCCGTTTCACTGATGACGCAGATATGCTGGGGAAGAAAAAACGATTTAGTACAGCAAGATATAAATATCTAAGTGTCAAAAATGGTAAATACGGTAACGCTATGATTAAAATGAGCCACTAGCAATTTCACTGACGTGTCTTTATCTCTCAATAACACTCACATTTAGATCTCGGAAGTACTCGTTGTAGTCAAGTGCGTATCCAACCACAAACTTGTCAGGGACTTCAAATCCTACGACTGCAAAAAACAAACAAAAACACACAAAAAAACAGTCAAATAAGTCACTTTCTCTCCTTTGTGGCACTAAATGGTCAACACTGAGGTGAAGGTGTGTGCAGTCACTAGAAAACCTAGTCAAATCCGTCAGACTCAACGCTCGTGGATTGTTTTGGATCAAGAACAAAGGGATTTATTGGATCTTTGTTGGCACCTTCTAAATATATAGCACTTCATTTTCACCCTGAGACACTCGTCTCATCACATCTCACATTTTCCCGTCTTGCATCTGTTGTGTGTTAGAAACAAACGTCACACCTATTAACATGCAGGACATGTCCCAGAAATGTGGGAACACGGTGGGCCGGCAGGAAACCTACAGTCAGAAACGATTGAAACGTGAGCTCTCAAAATCGGGCCCCTCTGGAAATGAGCAGGAAGATGTCCAACGTTCACTACATGTGGAATCACCGCAGGTGATGGCAAAGCCACTGTAAAGTTTAGTCAGAATTAAAACAACTATGAATAAGAAAAGAGTCATACTCACAGTCTGGTCGGTAGCCAACACTTCTCGGAGTTCTCTTCACCAACAAACTGGGGCAGAAAGCAGGTTGATGATCAACCTCGTGAAAAGACTTTACAGATTTACAGCCGCACGTGATCACGCAAGATACTGCGGTCGGCGTTTCGGTGGAAGCTACGGGATGAAGTTACCTGGCGACTTTAACCATTTTGGGATTGTACTGTTTGAGGAGCTGCAACAACGTCTTCATCGTCTTCCCCGTGTCGATAATGTCCTTGGAATCAAAGATCAAAATTAATTGTGTTGGAATTCAGACTTTTCAATCTTCCGTTGAGTGAAACTTGACCTACCTCCACGATCAAGACATTCTGCGGAGAGAGAAAAGAAGAAGAAATGTATGAGAGGAGCAACACGAGTCAAACCACAGACAGTGAATGAAGCCGGACAACACGTCTCTACTTCTTTACAATGAACAGAAAGAGCCCAAATATTCTATTCTGAAATACTCGGCACCATCTTGTGGAGATGCGGTCGTGGGGATCCAGGAAGACATTCACAGAAATGATGAACCATCTGGATTTCAAGGAGCCTGAATGAGCCCTCAAAGCACTTCATAGTACTGTTTACATTCACCCAGTCACACAAACATTCATACCGTTCATCTATTTGCAGTACTTTTGTACCTGTGCGTGGACTAACTGCTTCGTATCTTGCCCAAGGACACATTTCAGCACGTGGAGCGGGGAATGCAGGAATTGAACCCGTGACCTTCGGGTCAGAAGGCAGCTCTAACACCTCAATCAGAGCTACTCCAACAGAACTGTTCGTCTTATCGAGGCAACGAATCGCCAATGAAGACCACACTTAACATGACGTGTCAGTGTGATGAAACGACAGAACATTATGTGGAAATTAAATAGTTGATGTGTAGTTTGATTCTAGTTTGGTCCATGTTCCATTTCCGAAGACGGAGGATTTGAGGTGTATGACCCATACGGCAGGCAGCCACCAGGGGGCAGTGAAGACACTTAGGGTTCACTTTCTGGAACTAACGAGCCAAGTGTATCTAAATTCAGTGGTATGGACGAAACAGTAGAAACTAAGCTAGTCAGCAGAGGAAAAGCTATAATGTGTACTTTCTTTTAAAAGTCATTAAATGAAAGGTGAGTCCAAAATTTTGTGCCGACGTGGCGTCTTTCATTTATGAGCATGTTTCCCTCACTTCCTCTTACCTTCCCCGTCAGGGTGGACAAGTCGTCTCCACCGATAACTTTGATTTCCCCCGTCGACTGGTCGTTCTGCAAAGATGGAAGGATCAGTTTAAGGATCGCAAAGCGCCGTCAGACCTCGCATTGCAAAAACGACACAAACGGCAGAACGATTGACAAGAAAAAGGCGGGACAACGCGACGACCGTCCCGTCAATCGTGGCGCTTCACGCTCGCGTGACCGCGTGTGGTGAATCCAGGCCCTTACAACCCTACACCGCCATTTCTCCCACGCATCAACAAAGTGTTTCTACGCCATTCTCTCTCTCCCGCTCATCTCTATCCTCGACGACTGCGGCGCCGCGCTCGAGGATCTGCCGCTTTGTGAGGCGAAACCGCCGCAGACGCTGAACAAATGTGGTGCACAGACAACCCAAGAGGTTGGACAGACGGGGACAGTGCAGAAAGTCAAAAGAAACACAAGGACGTTGTCTTCAAAGACGAAGGAGCTTGATTTACACAG
>JAFBJT010104063.1:22500-35593 GCA_016785325.1 Chascanopsetta lugubris
TGTGTAAGATTTCCATCACTGCTATCTACTGAAAAACATCGACTCAAAACAAATATAGAGACATTTTCACCAGCCCAACGTGTGACTCGCGGGACCCTAAAATCAGCCATTTCATGTCTGTTTCACACCAGGAGCGGGTCCACCCTATGGGGGCAGCCATGTTTTTAGAATAGCCCAGTGGACATACCATAGGTTGCCTTGGGTGCTCGGATGCTCGGATGAGGTGATGGATATAAAGTGCAACTTCACCTCTAGATGTCACCAAATTTGACACATTGCACCTTTAATCCCCCCCACCCCCCTCTCATTTTTAATATCAGTTTATCGTTGTATGGTTTGCGCGCGAGTGGATGCGCCGTAAATGATAAACGTCGACTCGCTAATTCCCTTCTCAGTCCGCTCAGTGGCTTTTTAATGGCGCCTATTGACTTGACTAGTCTTAGTCTGTTGGCTATTGGAAAGACAATCATTTCCTGACACTCACCTCTCACCCCCTCACCCCCCCCACCCCCCCCCCCCCCCCCCCCCCCCTTCCCCCCCCCCCCCCCACTACCCTCCTTGTGGACACACAGACACAAACACATGCGGTAATGAGTAACCTCTGGTGGCCAAGGGGTCAAGAACCGTGTGTGTGTGGAAGATAAACTCAACACAAGGGTTAATGACTGGTGGAGAGGAAGATGAGCAAGGGAGGAGGAAGGGGGGAAGGGGAGACGAGGTGGTGGGGGGGGGGGGGGGGGGGGCCCCCCTCCTGCACCGGGGGGGGGGGGGGGGGGGGGGGGGGGGGGGGGGGGGGGGGGGGGTCGCCACTGTCTGACCAAAAACTGCCCAGGCTGTTTCTTTCATAGCCCTCTGGAGGCGTGAGGCGGTGCACCGGACAGCAGGATCATACATTAGTGCAAATAACACATTTCCTACAAGTTGTATTGTTTTATACATAAAGACAAAATGAGCCAAAACCTGCTTTTATTTTGAAATGCTTCCTTTCCCTGTGTGTGTGATTCTGTCATCCTGGATGTTTACATGCGAGGATGGAGCCCCATCAAACCCATATTGCATCCGGTCTCCTCCGTTGACAGCCCCCCCCCCCTCGCTTGCCCCCCCCCCCCCCTCGCTTACTTAGCCTTCAAAATAGAAAACCAGTGCAATTTTGAAATGAGTGTTTTTCTGTGTTTCTGAGCATGAGGGGCATTTGTAGTCATTCAAACGGACCGTCCGTCCGTCCGTGTGTGTGTGTGTGTGTGTGTGTGTGTTTGAATTGATATTCAAACAAGGGGCAATGACATTGTAGGCGAAAGCAAGAAATTCTGCAGAGATCACATGGGAGTCTGCCTTTTAACTTGTGATGATGGACACGGAATGGCACCAGGGTCACATGCAACATTCTACAGTTTCTACGATGTAATTAAGCAGACGAGCAACACGTATCTGAATGTGGATGAAGAGGCAGGGAATCGAACCCCCGAGCTCATGCATTCGAAGCTCACGCTCTCCCACTGGGCAGGGAACCCTGGCTGGAACGCCCAGCTTGTTATCATGGGTTCTCAGTCGGAGGGTGAGCCGAAGAAACTCCAGCAGCCTCTCACTTGGTTATTTGTGTTCTCACGTGCACCCCCCCCCCCCCCCCCCCCCCCCCCCCCCCCCCCCCCCCCCCCCCCTCTCACTTGGTTATTTGTGTTCTCACGTGCCCCCCCCCCCCCCCTCACCCCTACTCCCACCTCCTCTCACCCCCCTGCCCCTCCTCCCATCCCCTCCCTCCAGAGAGAATGTCAGGAGTTTGATCCACTTTTCGTCCCTGGCTGGTGTAAAGAGCTGCTGTCTTAATTACAGCCGAGGTGCAACTTGAAGTGTGTGTGTGTGTGTGTGTGTGTGTGTGTGTGTGTGTGTGTGTGTGTGTGTGTGTGTGTGTGTGTGTGTTTTGGCTGGAGAGGGCCACACCAGGTGGAATGAACACCAACACAGAAGGCCAGAAACAAGGCCGAGACCACCTGCCCTCCCCTGGGCGACAGATGAACCAACATCGCGCGTAAGCAAGCATCTCCCCTTCGGAACCCCCCCCCCCCCCCCCCCCCCCCCCCCCCCCCCCCCCCCCCCCCCCCCCCCTTCATCCCCCCCCCCCCAGCAACCGCTCCTCCCCTTTTTGGAGTTTGCAGAGCAATCGCTGACGTGAAAGTTTGTGCGAATACGGCGCCGAGCGTGCGTAATAGGATTACAGCACGCCGGTTCTTAAATCATCCGCCGTGCCCGAGCGGTGGGAGTGTACGGTACGTTCCCCCCACCCTTAATACATCAAACAGACGAATATGTATTCAGCGGGACTACAAAGAAAACAATTCTATCCCTGCCATATCTAATAATAGCTCAATTACCATATCCTTCAGGGCTGTATCTACCAGGAGATGTGTGCTGGCGTGCGCAGCCAGATATAACATGAGGCATTGCTGAGCATCATTTGAAAACCAGTCATCTAAATAACACCAGTACAAACACAGCTATGATACTTTCATCACACACACACACACACACACACACACACACACTCGTTCGCTCTCCCTCGTGTGACAATAGACGCGCTGAAGAAGCAGCAGCCTGACCAGAGGTTGAAGCCGGCGCACCATAAAGGGGGGCGCTTGATGTGACCGCCGCCATGTTGGCGGGCGAGGAGGCAGAAGGAGCGCGGCGGCTGTTTGTGAGTCAACTTGTCAACTCGGATTTGATGAGTTTGTCTTTGTTTTGCCGGCGCCGGGCGAACTGTGCAGACGTTTATCGGATCAAATGGGCTCAATCTGAGCTTATCTCCTCGGCCGCCAACAGCTTTGTCACATTTCAAGATGCCCCGTCCTGATGGAGTACTTTTCTCACTCCTCGCTCCTCCGTTTTTCCACACCCACCCTCCCCTCCTCCCTCCTCCTCCCTTCTTCAAACAAATCAATACCCCCATAGTTTAGCCTTTCATAGGAAAGATTACAGAGAAATGGCTATTAAGGGCTTAGCCTCTATCACTCCTCTCATCTCAAAGCCACTTAAAGACTCTGGCAGTCTCGGGTTGGGATCCGGGACCCGGTGCCCCGTCACACTGCAGGGGGATAGTGAGAGAGCCTGAGGATCGCATTGACTTCAGAGATGTGCTGCTCGCTGTGTGTGTGTGTGTGTGTGTGTGTGCGTGTGTGTGCATGGCCAACCCCACCCCCCGGCACAGAACTTTGATGGGACGTCTTCTTGGAAGGACAGACGGAAACGGACAAGGGCACAGAAAGAAAAAGAAATATTACAGAAATTGGCTTTTTACCGTTATTGAAGTTCGCCCCCACCCCCTCCCCTTTCACTCCACCGAGACTGACCACTCCTCCAAAATGGCCTCCTCCTCTATCAGGCTGAGTGTGTGACCGGAATGAGCAGCGGCAGCAGCAGGTTGTCTGGCGAGCGCAGGGAATCAAAATAGCCACGGCAATCAGCGCAAATATGAAAGGCAGGCCTCTGCAGCCCTTTAAAGGGAAGCCCCCTGTCACCCCGGCCCCCCCTCCCGCCCCATCCCTAGGTGACTGAGAACAACAGGCACCATATGCATCAGTGGTAAACATTGTGCAGACCTCTCAACTTTAGCGTTCAGCAGAGGCGGATGCATGCGTTAGCATCGCGCTCCGCCGCCGCTCACACAGTTAGCCGTCCGCAAAACAGCCACATCAGCTCTCGTTTTCTCGCAGTGATGAGAGGGAACATGAATAGCATATAATTAGGGCTGTTGGCATTGCACGCGCGTCTTCCGACCGTGTTCGTTCCAGCGCCGTCGTTCTCACCGAGCCCGAAGCCCCCTCCCCTCCCCCCAAGGATCATCGCAACAAAAAGAACACGATCTGTGTTGTTTGGGAATAAATTGCCGTAGCATATTTGCTCCGTATTACTGGCACTCGTGACTGGGATAGCGTTGTGCTCCATCTCTCTCTCTCCCTCTCTCTTGTGTGCTCTCTCGCCCACTTACACACTTAATCCTGGTGATTTAAAGTGCAGCAAATAGCCCCCCCCCCTCATTTTCTCACATGGAAAACGTGTTGTCAGAATTGAAGCATAAATGATCACCAGCAGAAAGCAGTGAGGGGTAAAATGAAGCCACTGAACCACGCTCATGGGTGGGATTAGCATGCAGTCAATCATTCACTGATATAGCCCAATGAGCACTTCTCAATCAATAAATGGCCCCGGCTCTCGCCAGGTGAAAACTTTTAGGGCCACCATCTCCACTGACCCCGGCGCCCATTTAAAAGACGAACCGTCCCTGAGAGCAGCACTCGGGGAAAGTAATGTGTGATTATTTATGCTCTGAAGAAGGTCTAAGTGCTCGGCACAGCCATCGCAGATTCTCTTAGACCTTATTTTGAAGTCGCAAGAAATAAATCCACATATATAATCAAAAGAACCTTTAGCGTATTCTGTTATTTTTAATTCACAACAGCATGTAATGCTGGTTATGGTTTTAGCTACAAATATAGATCTGTACGGAAGCCAAGGGGTGACCAAGATAGGTTTTAATGGCATTTGAAATGTGGTATAAGTGCTATAGGTCAGTTGGATTTTGTTTGTGTGCCCTTATCATGTTAGATAAACATGCACGTCATATGGAAAAGTGTGTCATTGAAGCTTTGAAGAGGTATGAAGCCACACCCACTTTGCCTGGGTTTGCACAGAGACTGGAAATGATCTGCTGTAAGAAAGTCAAATCTTGTAGCGGTAACAAGTAAATGTCCACTTCCTTTGTTCAAATATTAAATAGATATCTCAAATGTGCACGTTGGCAATCAGGGCATGGCATCGGTGCATGCGCTCGACCAATCACGAGCGAGTTGTCGCTGTCATTCAGGACATTTCACACTATTTATATGTCGTCATGTCACCGAACATCCGGATCGTGATAAGATCTTAGAGAGATTTGCTTCATGTGTCTCCCATCGACTCACATGGAGGAGGCAGACTTCACAACACACGCGCTACTCCAGCATCATATGCAGTAGCTATTGACTAACTCTAAGTACGAGCCGTCTTTTAGCTCGATCCGTTAACATGGAGGAGGCAGACTTCAGGGATCTGGGATCAGGGATCTGGGATCAGGGATCAGGGATCAGGGATCAGGGATCTGGGATCTGGGATCAGGGATCTGGGATCAGGGATCTGGGATCTGGGATCTGGGATCAGGGATCAGGGATCAGGGATCTGGGATCAGGGATCTGGGATCAGGGATCTGGGATCTGGGATCAGGGATCAGGGATCTGGGATCTGGGATCAGGGATCAGGGATCTGGGATCTGGGATCAGGGATCAGGGATCAGGGATCTGGGATCAGGGATCAGGGATCTGGGATCTGGGATCTGGGATCAGGGATCAGGGATCAGGGATCTGGGATCAGGGATCAGGGATCAGGGATCTGGGATCTGGGATCAGGGATCAGGGATCAGGGATCAGGGATCAGGGATGTGGGATGTGGGATCTGGGATCAGGGATCTGGGATCTGGGATCTGGGATCTGGGATCAGGGATCTGGGATCTGGGATCTGGGATTCTTCTTCTTATCATTATTATTATTATTATTAAAAGTGCTCTCTCTTGCAGTCAGGGTGACTGTCTCCACCTCGGCCGCTAGATGTCAGTATAGGATCGTTTCATTTTGTCCACCACCAACAAACAGAAGAAGACGCAGCCTTGTCGCTAAAATCATCAGACTCAGAACAGACAACAACGTCACACTGCACCGTGTGACACACTTACCTGGCCTTAGTTCTTGTGACGTCATGTTGTTGAACGAACCGAGCGGGTAATGGCTCAGTGACCCGGACAAGGACGCCGGAGGTCGGGCCGCCTGTAATGGTGAGACCCGCTGTGACCCAGCTTCCATCACTTCCAGTGCAAAGCAGTGCAGCGTTAGCTCGCGTTAGCTTAGCCCGTTAGCTTCTGCGTGAAAGCCCGTGGATGTGACAGTGTGCGGGTGTTCGGACGGTTCCGTGTGAACCCGTGGATGTGACAGTGTGCGGGTGTTCGGACGGTTCCGTGTGAACCCGTGGATGTGACAGTGTTCGGACGGTTCCGTGTGAACCCGCGGGCGGTGCTGAGTCGTGAGGAAGGAGAAGCAGCAGCTTCAGCTGCATGTAAACAAACCGAGCCCACTGACGCGCTCCTGCTCCCGCGGTGTTTTGGGTCGAGTGAGGTCCGGTGCTGACAACATCTCACCGACAGAATTCACTCATCAGAAGCGTTTGGAATCTGTCCGTTCTGGGCCACTGTAAAAACATGGAGGTTCAACATGGCTGCCTCCAGAGACAATCTGTGTAAACAGACACTATCACATGAATCACTCTTTAATACTTCACCTCGTTCTGAGACATCGGACCTCTCTGATTTCTGTTGTGGAATCTCTCCTCAGCCTCCATCTCTCGTCCTGGACCAGAGGAGCAGAGGAGAAGATGCTGCTGAAGATGCCCCAGAAGCTGCTGAAGACGGCCCACTACATCGAGCTGGGCAGTTACCAGCACTGGCCTGTTCTTATCCCCCAGAGGATCCGCCTGTACTCCTACGAGCAGATCCCCCTGTTCCTCAGGGAGAACCCCTACATCACCGACGGGTACAGGGCTCACCTGCCCTCCAAGCTCTGCCTCAGGAGGTGGGCCTCTTCCACCGTCTGCTGCCTCCATCGCGCTCTGTTGATTGTTTTATCATCAGTGAATCTGTCCGTTGAAACGTGTTGTTTCCTCAGTATTTTCATGCTGTCCAATGAGACGGTGAACATCTGGAGCCACCTGCTCGGCTTCCTGCTCTTCCTCTATCTCGGGGTCAACGACCTGTCCACCGTCCTGCCGGCGTCCGGCGCCAACAGAGAGGACTACGTCATCTACGGCATCGGGCTCTTCTGCTTCCAGGTAAAGGTTCTGCTCTTGCTGGTCTCCTCAGGATCTTGAGGACGTCACCTGATCCACACAGATCATCCAGATCATCTTGTCTGTTTTGAACCTTTTCTGAGCTGCTCTCAGTATTTGTGTGAGCGGTGATGTACTGAGTGTTAACAAACCCATTCACGTAGGTTCTGTATTTCCAGGTGCTCTGTTTGTTTCCTTCTGCTCAGGTGTGTAAACACATGATGGGAGTAGTTGTCGGGGGTCAGGGGTCAGGGGTCAGGGGTCCGGTGCTGTGGTTGTAGATGTGTTTGACTGTAGCTGTTGATAAAAAGAGAGGAAAGAGGAAATGTGTCATTGTATGTGTGACCTTTTCTCTCCTTCCTCCTGAAACTATTTTCTGTCTAATCCAAATTGGTTGCACAGTATATCTAACAGTGTGTGTGTGTGTGTGTGTGTGTGTGTGTGTGTGTGTTCTGTGCAGGTGTGCATGCTGTGTTCAGTGGGATATCACTTGTTTTCGTGCCATCGATCAGAGAAGACGTGTCGTCGTTGGTTGTCATTAGATTACGCAGGAATCTCTGTGGGAATCTTAGGCTGCTACGTTCCTGGGATCTTCTACGCCTTCTACTGCGACGCTGTGAGTGTGAAGACTCAACCTCACCGTGTTTACCTCAACCTCACCGTGTTTACCTCAACCTCACCGTGTTTACCTCAACCTCACCGTGTTTACCTCTACCTCCCCGTATTTACCTCAACCTCACTGTGTTTACCTCAACCTCACCGTGTTTACCTCAACCTCACCATGTTTACCTCAACCTCAACGTGTTTACCTCAACCTCACTGTGTTTACCTCAACCTCACCGTGTTTACCTCAACCTCACCGTGTTTACCTCAACCTCACCGTGTTTACCTCAACCTCACCGTGTTTACCTCAACCTCACCGTGTTTACCTCAACCTCACCGTGTTTACCTCAACCTCACCGTGTTTACCTCAACCTCACCGTGTTTACCTCAACCTCACCGTGTTTACCTCAACCTCACCGTGTTTACCTCAACCTCACCGTGTTTACCTCAACCTCACCGTGTTTACCTCAACCTCACCGTGTTTACCTCAACCTCACCGTGTTTACCTCAACCTCACCGTGTTTACCTCAACCTCACCGTGTTTACCTCAACCTCACCGTGTTTACCTCAACCTCGCCGTGTTTACCTCAACCTCGCCGTGTTTACCTCAACCTCACCGTGTTTACCTCAACCTCACCGTGTTTACCTCAACCTCACCGTGTTTACCTCAACCTCACCGTGTTTACCTCACCGTGTTTACCTCAACCTCACCGTGTTTACCTCAACCTCACCGTGTTTACCTCAGCCTCACCGTGTTTACCTCAGAGGAGCAGGGAAATGATTGGTCGTGTCCTGGCCGACCTCTGATTGGATGTGTTTCTCGTTCCACAGTTTTGGAGACAGTTGTACCTGCTCACCGTTCTCTCCCTGATCCTCGCCGTCTTCTGCGCTCAGGTTCATCCTCGTTACCTCAGTAACGACTGGCGGCGCATCCGAGTGGCCATCTTCTGCTGCGTGGCAGGAATCAGCGTGATTCCCTCCTGTCACTGGGTCTGGCTCACCGGAGGATTCGGCTCTGATGTGGTGCAGGTCAGGAGATGTTTCCGTCACCTCACCTTCATCCTGTGGATGATTTGACAGCAGATGATCGACTCTCCTCGTCTTTCAGCTCTTTCTGCCTCGTGTGATCATCATGTACCTGATCGCGGGATCTGCCTTCCTCTTCTACGTCACCAAAATCCCTGAGCGCTACTTCCCAGGTGAGTTATTTCTTCAAACCTCTGAGACCAGAACAGATCAACCACAGCGACGCAGGAGGATGTTGCTGCTCAGAGTTTCAGATCATTAGTTGATTCGATCAGGACAAGATGATGTCATTAACTCCACAGAGCTCACAGCTCAGTCTGCATCTGTGCTGTAGTCTAAACTGTGTTTCCCTCCCTGATCAGCCACAAGAGGGCGTCACATCACAGGAAATATCAGGGGTTTAGGTCCAATAATCAAACTTTTCTTATCTTAGCTCAGGAATCAGGATTCTTGTGGTGATGACTCATGAGTCGTCCATTGAAGGTTTTTTGATTTCACTGGTCAATCTGCTCAGTCGTCATGGGAACCACCTTGTGTTGAATGGGAATAGAGTGAGTTGTCGTGGTGCTTTGACGTGTGAACGCTCCTCTTGTCTGCTCTCGTAGGGCAGCTGAACTACCTGGGCGCCAGTCACCAGGTGTGGCACATCCTGGTGGTGCTGATGTTTTACTGGTGGCACCAGACGGCCGTGCACATCATGCACTTCAGGCACAGTCGGCCCTGCCCGGCAACAGCAGCAGCAGCAGCAGCAGCAGCAGCTAAGTGATCACACTGATGTGTCTGAGCCTGTAAATCGATTGTAGATCACAAACTAATGAAACGAACAACCACCACGTCACAAACGTGTCACCGTGACAACAGAGACTGGTTGGATGAAACAATCGTGAGGTTTATAATCCACGAAGCAGAGAACCTGAGAATGTGACCTTGAACTTTTTAAACTGATGAATCTCGGCACCTCGCTGCTGCAGCGCAGCTGTCCAATCACAGCATGCCATTTTATTTATATCCTTCAATAATCTGAGCTTTGGTGCTTCTTATTGATGAGCGCTCTCCATGAGTTTGTTTGTATTGTGATATTTGCATTAGGAAACATGACGCCTGCATGAACAAAGGAAAAGTCATTGATCTGTAAAAGCACTGGAACAGTTGTAACTGGAAATGTTGAACAAAGTTCGACATGAAGCGACTGAACAAAGAGTTAAAGCGCAGGTGAGAATCTGCCCTCGCGAACGAAACCACTACAATCTCTGCAACTGCAACAGGAAGCCAGGAAGTACGAGGGGAGCAGGTGATGATGGACGTGATCCCACCTGCTGCCTCTTTGACCCGGAGACACCAGGGAAGAGGAGGCTGAGTGAGCCTGTGACCACACATCTCAATATTCACCGGCTGAAACATGTCGGTTCAGTCTGGGAACATTCTGATTTCAAGTGTGGTCAGAGATTCTCAACACATCGTTCCCAAACTCTGAATCACACAGAACGGTGATATTTTAAAGGTTTTCATTAATAATGATGAAGACGAACAACGCAGATATTTTTACCAATTTCTGAATCAGATGCAAAGATCTGATGAACAGATTTCCACAGTCACATGTTCATCTGCCTTATCACATTTGTACTGTATTCACACTGACTGTGAAAAAAGAATCATCCAGAACCAAATCATCAGAGTCTCTTTGCTGTCACACAACAAGGCCAGTATGAATTTGATATGATTTCCTTTGGTGGTGATTTCTGTAGATTCAGAATGAGCTGGAACAACCACTGTACCTGAGTGACCTCGTTTTCACGCCTTCTTCTTCTTTCTGAGCGTCTCAACTCGCTTCATGAATGAGCCTTTGATGTTCTCTGTGTGGGACTGCGCTGAACCATCACAGACTTATTTCAGTGCCTCTGTGAAAATATATTTTGAACCGTACAAACGAATAAAGAATGCTGGGAAATATTCTGCCTTTTTGAAGGATTTGATTTCATTTACCATCCGGCCCGGTTCGAGCCGGGTCCACATCCAGGAGAGAACAGCTGTGTCCTCCTGCTGATGCCGAGTCGTTATTGTGAAAATCACATGTAAATATACAAAGCTCAGAATTCATGCTGCTGTCAACTTTCACACACTTTCACTGTCCAGCCTTGATGAGTTGGAGTGAGAAGTGCAGGCTGCTTCAGACCTGCTGGTGTTTGGAAGGTGAGCTCCACCTCATCACCTCAGACTCCAGCCTCCTCTGAATCATGGTGATTATGTTAAAGCGCCTCTCCGTCTCCTGCCCTTCAAATGAATGTGTGTTACAGGCGGTGATGATGTCATCATCTCACTCATGGAAACGCCAGCACTGTCTGCATGAGATTTCCATTCAACTTGAGGTTGTGTTTATATTCTAATAAGACGTCGAGATAAACCTCGTGTCTCTATGATATAAGGCGACGTCCACTTGCAGTCATTTCCCCTCTGAAAGTAAATGTGTCTGCAGCATATTTCTGAAGAAGTTTAACCTTTGACCCTCCACGTCTGTGAGCCAACATTATGGTCCTGTTATATCGTGAAGTCAAAAACACCTCGGTGTGAACTTATGTAATCATTGACTCTGGGTTCAGAGCAACATGTGACTCTTTCCTTGTTGATGGTTAATGAGTAAAATGAGCTCAAACTCTCCTCAGTCTGAAGAAAACCTACCCAGCAACAAGAGCTTGGCTCAGGGTTTACAGTGATTATAATTATGGTTCTGAACAAGGCTCGTGATTATGTGACATCACAGGCTGATGGTTGTATGACATCACAGGCTGATGGTTGTGTGACATCATGTGGAGTCTGGCTCAGCAGCCTGTGTGATTTGATCATGATCATCTCATCATCTTTCTGAGGGACAGTTCCACAGACTTGATATAATAATGGATGATATCACAACAATTCTAACCAAATGGGATGAATGCACTTTTTATGTGCCTTCATTCCTTCAAAATAAAGTCACAGACACAAAGGGTTCATTAAGAATCAGTTTAATTCAAGTATTGAACATTAAGGCAGTGTTTGTTGTTGTGTGTAAAATAAGAGCATTTAGAATAAACATAATCACCATGATTATTAAGTATTAATTTCAAGCATGACATGATAATGTAAGATGAAAAGTTTATAAAAACATTATTCAACATTTACAAAGAAGAACGTTTACATCTTGATATTACGCCACTTGACCTGTTTGTCTTTTTGACATCACAGTAAAAACTTGAGTGTTTTTGTTTTGAGACTTCAGACTGAAAAATACATTTCAAACAAAATGAGAGGGTGAAGCGTTTAGAAGAGAAAGAAGAGGCATCTGCTGCTGCCGCCACTTCAAAGCACAGAGACGGAAAGTTGATGAAGTGACGACGAATGTAAATCTTTTATTTCAACCAGAGCAGATTGTGAAGCTGCAGAGAAACAGAGCCACAGCTTTTCTCATGCACTGGACCTTTAATACTCGAGGTCCATTCTGTCTGTTACACTGACTGTCTCACTGCGCCGTCAGACCGTCTCACTGCGCCGTCAGACCGTCTCACTGCGCCGTCAGACCGTCTCACTGCGCAGTCAGACCGTCTCACTGCGCCGTCAGACCGTCTCACTGCGCAGTCAGACCGTCTCACTGCGCCGTCAGACCGTCTCACTGCGCAGTCAGACCGTCTCACTGCGCCGTCAGACCGTCTCACTGCGCAGTCAGACCGTCTCACTGCGCCGTCAGACCGTCTCACTGCGCAGTCAGACCGTCTCACTGCGCCGTCAGACCGTCTCACTGCGCAGTCAGACCGTCTCACTGCGCCGTCAGACCGTCTCACTGCGCAGTCAGACCGTCTCACTGCGCCGTCAGACCGTCTCACTGCGCAGTCAGACCGTCTCACTGCGCCGTCAGACCGTCTCACTGCGCAGTCAGACCGTCTCACTGCGCCGTCAGACCGTCTCACTGCGCAGTCAGACCGTCTCACTGCGCCGTCAGACCGTCTCACTGCGCAGTCAGACCGTCTCACTGCGCCGTCAGACCGTCTCACTGCGCAGTCAGACCGTCTCACTGCGCCGTCAGACCGTCTCACTGCGCAGTCAGACCGTCTCACTGCGCCGTCAGACCGTCTCACTGCGCAGTCAGACCGTCTCACTGCGCCGTCAGACCGTCTCACTGCGCAGTCAGACCGTCTCACTGCGCCGTCAGACCGTCTCACTGCGCAGTCAGACCGTCTCACTGCGCCGTCAGACCGTCTCACTGCGCAGTCAGACCGTCTCACTGCGCCGTCAGACCGTCTCACTGCGCAGTCAGACCGTCTCACTGCGCCGTCAGACCGTCTCACTGCGCAGTCAGACCGTCTCACTGCGCCGTCAGACCGTCTCACTGCGCAGTCAGACCGTCTCACTGCGCCGTCAGACCGTCTCACTGCGCAGTCAGACCGTCTCACTGCGCCGTCAGACCGTCTCACTGCGCAGTCAGACCGTCTCACTGCGCCGTCAGACCGTCTCACTGCGCAGTCAGACCGTCTCACTGCGCCGTCAGACCGTCTCACTGCACAGACCGTCTCACTGCGCCGTCAGACCGTCTCACTGC
>JAFBJT010104066.1:0-11468 GCA_016785325.1 Chascanopsetta lugubris
GTTAGCGCAGCCCTTGAAATGCTCTCAAACAAAGACATAGAGCAATTAAACACTAATACATTGGAAATCACAAAGCAGCACGCTGGAAACACAGCTCTCAGTTTCCACTCGGAATCACCAGCTTGTGACTTATCCAAGCATGTTGTTTGCGCTGCACATGAAAATGTCAGTGGCTATGAGAAAATGCACAGCGATTCTTTGGCTGTATCAAATGCTACTCAGCAAATTGTCTCAAATGAGACTTCAAAGGTCATCTCCATTCAGAAGACTTCGTCTGCTTCAGTAAGACAACAGATGCGTTCAACAGTGCACAAAACTGTCTCTGTCTCGTCCAACCAGTCGACTTCATCTGTCTTTACTGACAAAGTCCACATCTCAAACACAGATAATATGTCTGCTGATAGGAAGACGGAGTCTAAGAATCAAAAAACTATGGGCAACAACAAATCTGAGAATAAAAAGGAAGCCAAGATGCCTCAAGCTGAAATGTCTGTTACTGCCGAGGAGAATGTTGAATCAAGCAAATCTCCATCTGAGAACAAGAGGACCTCTGACAATGCAGCACCCAAATTAACCACTAACCTCGGCAATCAGCCCTCCAAAACAGAAAGTGTCACTTCAGACAAGAATGTCAAGGAGTCCAAATCCCCACAGCATGAAAACAAAAGGAAAAGTGATCCCTCTCCTACAAAGAGCCATGAGAAAGTTTCAGATGAGCCAGTGCTAACAGAAAAGGCAGCTGCCAGCACAAACGGAAAAACGGGCAAAGCAAACCAGAAGGTGAAAAAGAACAACAAACAAGAAAAGCAAGTTGAGACAACATCGATTGAGAGCGAAAAACAGAAGGTTTCGCAGGTTGTGATGCTGGAAACCTCTGAGGTGAAAGTGGTGAGTGAATCCAAAGATGTAAAGACTGACATAAAACAGGGGATTAAACAAGTCACGGACTCTCCTGCTTCTGCCTCAGCCCCTGCTGTTACCGAGATAATAACAGAGAGCCAGCTAGAAATTCCAACTCCTCCAAAGAGGAAGAAGAAATCCAAAAGGTCTAAAGGGAGTTCGCCATCAGGTCAAAGTAAAGATGTTACCTCGGACACAAAAATGGAAGCTGTAGAAACGAATACAGATGCATCTGAAAAACACGCTCAGGAAACAAGTGCAGTTGCTCAAACACACAAAAGTTTAAAGGAAGAGCACATTCAAATTATGAGAGAGGTCATTGCCACAGAAAGCAAAGACCCTCAGAATTCCCAGCAGCTAAAAGAAGTTCAGAAGAACTTAAAGTTTTCTGAGAAGAGGAATGAAGTGACACTTATTCAGCAGAGCATGGAGGAGCCACAAGGAGAAAGTAGAAGTGTCCCAATTACAGTGACGGACAAATCAGAACAGACTCAGTTGGTGAAGTCCACGAGTGGGAATGTAGATGTGGAATCTCAAAGACGAGAGATCCAAGTGTTAATCTCTCGCATCACAGATATGCAGAGAAAAAATGATTCTGAATCTTTCAAGACTCTGCTGAATCTGGTCCCAGATTGGCTCATAAGTGCACAGAGGAGACTGGAATTGGAGGCCTCTGCAGTGGAGGGTGATGCACATAAAAACAAAGAAATGCTCTCACATGTGAGGAAAGTAGCCGAAGCTAAACTCGTGATTCTAGATGATAATGAGACAATGGAGAAGCACGAGTGTGAGCCGGTGTCTGAGAAAGCCATGTCTGCGGGAGCGACAGCAAGAATATCCAAGATCAGTATTGGCTCTGCCAAAGTCGAGACCCAAATGACTAAAAAGACTTATCAAGAACAAAGGAGGGAAGAAGTAGCGAGTCAGAGCAGGTCTGTCGAGTGGTGTGCTCCATCGCCGCTACTGAGGATGCGTTCTCCCTCGCCAACATTCATCACTATAGAATCCACGAGAAGAACTGACTCACCCCAGAGGGTAACCCCATCCCCTACCCTGCTGCACAGACCCCCAACACCGCCCACACCACCACCACGCAGGTGTGATACACCATCTCGGCTCACCAGAATCACACCTTCGCCGACGTTCGACAGAGCAGAAAATCTGGCTCGTCTCAAAGACACAACAGCCAAGCTGTCTCGAGGCGTCACCCCGCCGCCCATTCTTTCTACACAGCTGATCTCGGAGAAGAAATCGGAGATCGTGGAGTCGCCTCCGTCATTCCATCGGCAAATTAAGATCGAGTCCCAAGTTGCAGAGGCTCAGAGTGCGACTGCAGATGAAATACAAGGCAAGTTTGAGACTCATTCACCGCAGTGGCAATATGACCCAGATCTTGAGGAAGATTTAGAGCCATCAGCTGCCTCTGTCAGAGAGAAGAGGGAGTTTTTTGAGGAGGCTCAAAGGGCTGAATTTAAAAAGACCTATGTGCGGAAGGAGCCCATTGATATCCCTGAAAGACTGGGCCCTGACACGGAGACGGATATAGAAGAAAATAAGAACAAAGAAAAGGATGAGCAGTCGTACACCGAATGCACAGATTGTGACAAAGAGAAAGGAGACATCCTGGAACAGGGAATGCCAGGTTTTGACATCCAGGCGATTAGAAATGTTTTTCAACTGGCTGTGCAAAGTTCCTCATTCACAGAGGAGAAAGGGGATCTTGAGTCAAGTCTGAGCGGAACAACAGCAGACACTTCAAAGCAGGAAAGGCCTCAAGAGACCAAAGGAGGCTCACGGCGGAGCACCCCCCTCCCTCTCCAGAAACGCGAGGCAGAAGCTGTGCCAGCAGAACCACCAGCCTTCTCTGAAACCAAGTCAATCACAGAACATTTCTCAGATGTTGATGAGTTTGGCAACAAGGTCATCGGAACAAGGACAGCCGTCACCGAGCACTCCGAGAGCACGTCGACCGGAAAGTCTCCCTTTTCTTACGCCGATGTCGTTAAAAGAAAAGCTGCAGCCGTGAGACGAACAGAAACATACGATGAAGATGCTACAGAGAGACTGCTGAGGAATTTCCACAAGACTTGGACGGAGAGTGAGACAGTTTTCAAGAGTCTGGGCTACAGTGTCTCCGAAGAGACAACAGCACAAGTTGTTTCAAGTGAAACAAAGATGGTGTCATCTGGTAAATCCCAAAACAGCATGAAACACCAGAACTAAATGGCATGGACAATGGATGGCTTTAATTTGAGTGAACATTTGTTTGTGCAGCGTTACAAAAGCAGAATATTGTACGCAACTAGAACATGTAAGCTTTACTGTAAAAGAAAACATTCTGCCGTGTTTGCGACACCGTTCTGGTTTTAATTATGAGGTTGGTAATCCTGACGTCTTACGTTTGGGTGTTAGCATGCTAAGACTCGCTAGTTAGTAAGCTCAGCAAAAAGTACACGACCAAGACGTGTCAATGTAACCTTTGTTGTGTTGAGTGCACGCTTTGTCCCACATGGATCTCGATCCGCCGAACAGCAGCATGACAGGTTTAAGTGCCAGTATGGACACTACAATCCACGGCTGTGAGTGACTGTCTCTAAAATGCTATAATGCCCATTAAGGTACACTCATTGCACGATCCCCCCCCCCCACATTCTGTATTGTATGTGTGCTAGCAAGGAAGCTAGCGCAGTCACCTGTGCTAATGGGCTCCAGTAATCATCAAATGGACGTCCTTATTGAGTGGGGTTTTAAACACTGCACAGCTCCCCATACAGGCCACCATTACACAAAACGTAAAGTCGAAGCAAACATCATGTCATTTAAATCATATCACCGAATCAATATAACTTGGCTTTCTCTGAAGCTTTCAATCACATCACATATGCTCCTCATAAGCAAATGTGGTTAGCTGAGTTGCCCCAGAGTTGTTCAAGAGTGTTCTTCTCCGCTGAATACAAATGAAGGTTTATTACATCCAACACAAGCAAACAGCCTTGAACAATGCTCACAATCTGTCTCCTTTTACCACCGAAGGGCAGCTGAGAGACGCACGTATACACATCTCTGTGCATACAAGTGTGCAATTGCAGCTGTTTACATGAATGACATGAGCATGTCATGTGACTGTTTAAATGGAGCCATAATATATATTACTGCTTTGTATCAGCGAGATTAACCACAATAGGAGCTGCAGCTCATTGTTGCATTTTGAATCCAGCTCCAAAGCCGATGATTTTCACTCTGTATGAATGAGGGGGGAAAAAACTCACTATTTGCATTTTATCTCTTTTAAACAGGTTCGAGTTCCGAAGTCGGAGCTGTGCACAGTGTGTCGGAGGAGAGCTTATCCAATGGATGCTCTGATAGTGGACAAAAACAAATACCATAAATCCTGTTTTTGCTGTGAGCACTGCAAAAACAAATTAAGGTAAATGTGGCACACGTTCAAATCAGTGCTTACACATGAGTTATCTGGATATTGCAATTCTAATAAGTTCATTTTTTTTGGTGTTTGATCACAGCATGCTTCACAGAACCGCTTCAGGGATATATGTTATGTCTCTCTCATATAAAGGTTGTACGTTTTCTATTGCAGCCTTGGAAATTATGTTTCTCTCCATGGACACTTCTACTGTCTGCACCATTACAAACAACTCCTCAAGTCCAAAGGGATCCACGATAATGGCCTCGGGCAGAAACCTCCCGCAGGAAGTGGTGGACCCAACCCCTCAGACGACAAACTCGAGTGGAGATATTCCATGAGCAGCATAAGTCCGGTAGACAAAACACAAAGCGGTGAAAACGAAAGGAGAAAAACATTTGATGAAAACAAAGTACACGCCAACAAAATATCCGTAGTGTGGCCCCCGCAGACTGATCCCCCAAAGAAAGCCTTTAAAATAGAGGAAGACATTCAGCTGACAAAACCACAGTGGCCGCCACTGGACGACTCCCCCAGGTCACCCACACAGCAGCACAGAAAGGCTGTGCCCAAAAGTGTCCTTTGAAATGAACTCACCCAGATACAGGCTTTAGTCAAATAAATCCAAAGAAGCGGCACACAACAATGGAAACGATTGCAGAAATGTCCCGGAGGCACATTTAAGAAAGTGTTTTGGTTGAAGGTCGTGCAGTTAAAGTGATTGGAAAGGAAACGTGTCACGTCTATGACAGGAGGCTATTTTAAATGGTGTGGAAATAAGCAGAATTTAATAGTAAGTGTTTAGAAAGATAGATGTAAAGTGTGGAAAGTGGAAGCAGGTGTGAAGTTGTGTGCATTGGACTTGACAGGCTTAGGTGTACTTTTATATATTCATCCCCATTCGGTATCTCACAGTTAGAGCAAATCAGGCAAAATATATTTATTTACCTCAAAATTAAATTGAATATCATGTTAAATCGATAAAAAAAAAAGTCCTTTTCACCCCTTTTTGTTTTTCTCTGCCTTTAATTGGTTCAGTTGGACAATTCAGTCCATGTTGTCACTGCATGGTGGTTCTGCTCTGCTGTTGTATTATTTTCGTCCGGGCTTTTATCTTTTCAACATATCAACATTTTTGCATTTTTCTTTTGAAGCACCTGGTGTGCAGACTTCTAAAACTCATATTGGAATGATTTTATTTATGATAATGAAAGTATATAATATAAGCCAGTGAATTGGTGGCAATCATGTTTGTATCCTATTTTGAACGACAACTATTTTGCATTGAAGAATTTTATTTTTTAGATTAGACCGTTACAATGACGATTCCTGATTTTATCACTGTCAGGCTGGTTCACTTTCTATATTGCTGATCTAAGAGCAATAAAAGGTATAAATGTTAGTTTTTCCGTTTGTCTCCGTGTTTCATTGCGGCCCTTTCTGAACATCAGCAGCCGAGTGTTGTGTGAAATGTGAATGTGTGTCTCTCCATCTCCACAGTTCATCCATATCAAAGACACAAAGAGGAGGAGCTGTCACAGAGCTTGTCAGGAGTGTATGTGACAGGAGCTGCCTTCAGTAGAAAGGGTCAGGTCAGCAGATCCCTTTCACAGCGTCTCTATAATCTCCTTTAGAAGCCAGCCCCATTCCTGAGGGGGGATTTTGGAGCTCAGGCTGCAGGTGCAGTATCTTCAGCAGGCAGTAAATTGCATGTAGTCTATCAGAGAACTTTTTAAAATGGAGCTTTTCCAGACAGGAGGATGAGGGACAGCTTGAGCAGAGGCAGTGTGATGTACGGCAGCAGAGGAAAGCAAACCTGAAATGAATTTTTACAGCCGGTCTAAAATAAGCTTATGACCAAGTGTGGGGACTCATCCTCTTACTGCTGCTCACCGAGCTCAGCAGACAGTTTGTCAGGTCTGACCTCCTGAGCGACTGCCCACCAAGATCTGTGCATTTTATTCTACATGGACGATCTTCAACCCCTAAAATGGATATTGAGTTACAACAGTGCATTTTAATACACACACACACACACACACACACACACACACACACACATATATATATATATGTATGTATGTATGGAGAGAGAGAGAGAGAGTTTTTAAGTGTGGAGGTGTCTAGGTTTGGACTCGGATCATGTGTGAAATTTCATGTAGACTAATCAGGCTAACTGGGGTTACAGCAACTTACTATTTAATTAGAAATCAATAGATGGCGCTATTAGCATTGGGGAGAAAGACAGACGGACTGACAAACAGCTGTCTGTAGAGCTCTTGTGTTAAAAAACAAGAATCTGATTAATTAAATAAATGTATTCACTCAACCTGGAAAGTGACTAGAGATGTTTACTTTGAAAAGGGAACAGGAAGTAGATATTCATGACGATGAAGAAAAGCCTATGGGTAATGATTTCTTTAATAGCACTGTTGAATATTGGTGCTTATATATGTGCACAAATACGTACTGTCTCTGAGTAGTTATTGTTAGTGTTCTGTCAACACAGGTAAATTATAATCAATAATTAATCAGAACATAATAATGGAGATAACATCTTATCTATTTTTTATATCATTTAATTTACTTTTAATTTTTACATTTAATATGACCATTTAGAAAAATATTGTTTTAAATGATCATCTATCATGCTTTAATCTGGTGCAGTAGATTTAAATGTGAAATCAATGCCTTCAATTGGACTCGTCCCTGGAATCAGATGAAATAAAACATTTCAAAATAAAATCAAGCCCTTTTCATGGGCGCTGCTGCAACAGGAAGTGAATAAGATTTGAATTTTGATGGAAAACCCTTACTGGATCAGCAGGTGTAATGACGACCAATCAGGTGTCCAGGTGAGATCATGTGACACCAATCTGCCGGTGACGGAGAGTATGTTCCTGCTTACGTAACGTCCGCCTCTGACAGCCCTCCCCCTCCCCCTCCTGCTCATATCCGGTGAGGTACACTTCCTCAAAAATGCGCGGGAAATCTCTACAAACGCCGCATCCATCCGTGGTGGCGTGGTGCCGGACTGGTGCGCACCCACAGGCGCAGCCAGGCCTCATTTTATTCTTCTAAGCTTCCACTCCTCTATCATTTTGGGATTTCAGTTTGATTTGGGACGAAGTCAACCACCTGTTCGGTTTGACGGCTGCCTGTCTCCGGTAAGTGACGTCACACGCCACCTACCATCTCTGTGTTTAATGTTTGTTAATGTTATACTGTTATATACTTAAAATGTAACAGAGTAAAAGCTTCGTATTTGTTTTTAGAATCCATTGAAGCCGAACAGATTTAACAAGGTGAAATAAATAAAGATAAAATAGTTATTTGTGTGTGAGAGGTTGTTGTTTAACAGCAGAGGCTGTACTTTACATGTTCAATGACATGTTTGTTGTTACATATCGCTCATTGTTTCAACTCCGTGTAGCATTATATGTCTCTCATAGCTAGTTTGACGCATAAACGCTGCCTCAGAAAGTTTGCAACTTCCGGGTTACGTGGCCCACGGAGTGTGCGCAGTAGAATTCAATGTTTTCTAAAAAGATTATTTATATTATAAAGTGTAATTGTGATTTGTTTTTGAGTAAAATCAAAATGGGGAGAGTCAACATGTTAATGCATTCATACGTAAAATTGAAAATGTCATCAATTACGATGTAAAATGATTTCATTAAAAAAAACATACAAATGGAATACTGTATGAATCATTTATTATATTAAGTGAAATGGTTAAAAGAATTTTGAAAATTCGAGTTGAATAGACATCTCATTGCTTAGTCAGTTCAAGAGGATTTTTTTTTTCATGACTTGATTTGTTATTTTTCTTTCTTTCTTACAGGAAAATCAGGACTCGTCGTTGAATACATTTTGGTCGACTTCGTAAAGCCTCACCCGTTGCACAAAGCTCTAACAGAGGGTGAGTGTGTTGCAGAAACACAAATTAATGCCAGAGTTTAAAATTGTAGTTGTAATATAATTTTTTTTTTCATTATAGGAAATTTCCAGAATCCTCATTGATTTATACGTTTGGGTACGCAGACGGCCCCTCACTGTCACCACTGTCATGCCTGTAGGCAGAGCAAACACACTCCTCAGTCCTTTCAACAGCTACGTCTCCGTTACACCCTTCCCCGGGATTTTAACTCTTGTTACGGCTTCATTACCCCACTTTGACCCACTTGGACCCACCATGAAATAAAGGTAAGCCCCCTTATACCTCTAATGCTTTGTCCTCCGTGGAGGAAACCTCGCTGTATCTGTAGGAGGCGCAGTGTTCCGATGGGGGGAGTGGGCGACTTGTCATTGCGGCGTTTGGTGCGTGTTGTCGGGGGGATTGAGTGGAGAACGAGCCCCTCCACCGAGACCCGGGGAAGCGGGGCTAACGTAGCCGTGGTCGCTGGCGTGCAATGCGGGCACATTTGCTCGTATAGACGGGTTACAACGGGACCGGAGATGCTATTGCTAGTCGGCTCTGTTAAGGGGGGACGGGGACGTTAATAGCCGCAGAGAACAGGGGGTCCTATTGTTGTCATAGTGCAGGTTTAGCTAGCCGATAAAACACTTCTATTTAAAGCTAATGTGATATCGTGGTGTAATGATCATATCATAATCATAACGTCCACGCGTACTTTAACACACGTAGCTACCTTAGAGCTACCACATACAATTCGCATTTGAGCTCTTATGAAAAATGAGGAAGGTTAATAATTACAACTGCAACCCTCCACGTGACAGTGACAGTGCCGGGCGACCTTCCACTTCCTATGGGACCTATAGCTCCACGCCACTCGGGTTTTTGTTGTAAATGTTTATCCCCACGTAGCTTCACGGTGGAGAATGGAACGAGGGGACATGCTTTGTTTTGAGGCTGTCAAGATGAGATGCTGGTGCCTGAATGTGGACCATGATGATGGGATCCGAGTAAGGAGCCTTGCTATTATAGATGTGTGACTGAACTGACAGACGATCAGGCACGAGGACATAACATCCGAATGGATGTCACCTACAAAGAAAGGCCTGTTTGGGTTGAACACATCACAATAACTCTCATAGTAACTGTTATTATGAATTATTACAGGTGTAATAGCATAGAAATATAATATAAGACCATGCATGGTAATGACTTGAACTCACTTTTAACATGATTAATCACTGCCCACTGGCTCTACAACAAGAGGCACAAACAAGCAGAAATGTAAATGATTATTTTGTATATAAAATGATTTGATCATGTGTAATTCAAGGTGAATGATCTGCTCAGTATCTGACTTTCAGGCTGACGGATGACAATGAAATGTAAGATCACACAGGTGCAGGGATCATCAACATCCATGTCTGAAGTCACTCTGCTTCATTCAGGTTCAAGTTAGCTTCAGTGTTGACATGAACAAATAAAGATCATAAAAGATCATAAGAGGTCCTCTCCACTTTAATTTGCTTCCCCCAAATAGATGACGGCATGCAAGAAAACATGCTTATACTATGATCTGGTTAAATAACTGAATCTTTCACCCAGACAAAGGTTTCGTCTGGTACGACAGTATTTAATGTAAACACAGTAGCTACTCACTTGCTTCAGTGTGCAGCTTCCTCTTTAGATAAAGAGGTAAAGTGTCAGTGTTAGTCCGATGACCTTGTCCTGCTATCTCCATTTGAACAGCAACAGCAAGTCATATCCAACAGCTCCGAGCTCAGGAGAACTTTATAAAAAAAAGTAAAGTAAACAACTGTAACAAAACCATGAGATTTACCCCAATTAGTAACCGCACAACATCTGGAAGTTATTTCAACATAGCAGCAAAAGAAGCAGGCCTAATAAAAACTCTAATAAAGCATTTTATAACATGCAAAGAACCGGCAAAATTTGACAAATTAAAAACAAACTTATCCCGACATTTATAGAATCTGGGATAACAAAATTTCGTGGCTATTTTTCCAAAAAAAATTGCAGAGCGAGAAATAGCAACAGATGTGGTTTGAACATTCAAAATAGACTATCTTTTCAAGCATGCTCAAGATGAGAACATCAATAAAGACTTTTCATGACAATAGCTGTCAACGCCCTCTAATTTAGTCCTCCTTTATGCAAAATAACCTTTTAATGTGTAAAGTGAAAGTATCGTTTGTAGTAGATGACAGAAACCATTAGTGAAATGAAGCAGGATGAGACGCTGCTTGTGATTGGCTCATTGGAAAAGCACTTAGCTGACCACTATACAGTCCAGTAATCATCAGTCTGTTACATTAGTCAGCTCCTATAATCAGGTTATGACCTGCTGATTTGATTATATGAGTCATACTGCGTTTATTATGGTCTACTTTCCACATCACTATGGCTTTGTCTTTTAATCTGTTTTCATGTATGTGTCGTGGACATGACCGGATGTCTCATGATACAGCATGACGTGACCTAACAGGGAGTGTCACCTTCCTCTGGTTGTGATTCGCCGAGTGTTTCCAGAGGTGAGCCGCTGACTGAGCCCCCCCCACCCCCCACCCCCGCCCTCCGGTCTATAAAGAGTTCTTTCAGTCGCATTTTTGCTGGAGCCCCTGGGATTATAAATCCTGGGCAAGAAGGAGCTTTGCCTCGGTGGCATGCTTCAGTAGCAAGAAATCGTTGGAGGGTATGTGAGTGAGTGAGCGAGAGAGGGAGAGAGAGAGGGGCTGGTTGAAGTGATGGATGCCATGCAGGGAGGTGGAACGTTTGGCTTTTCTGTGATTAAAGGGCTCCTGTTCTTGTTATGTAAACACGCACACACACACACACACACACACACACACACACACCAGTGCAACTCACGAACCTGGCCCTATCGTTCATAAGCCATTGATATGAAAGTGATTACGACTGACATGTCTGAGCCATATCAACCAGAGCATGTCACACACACAACCAATGTTTTCTTATGTGTGGTCACCGATGTTAAATCTCAGCGATCCCTGATAACTTGTGTTATTTATCCTCATCGCTCAGACTGCATATACATGTACATACAACATTTCTGGTAAAGAATGTGTGTAACCCCACTGTGCCCTTCCATAAGGAACAAGGCGCTTTTTCCCATTTTGCACCACACATGTACCTCTTTACAGTCACTCCACTGTTTGTAGCAGGGGCGAGGGGGGGGGGGGGGAAGTAGTA
>JAFBJT010104084.1:0-58496 GCA_016785325.1 Chascanopsetta lugubris
CAAAATGGCACGAAGAAGAAGAAGAAGAAGAAGAAGAAGAAGAAGAAGAAGAAATCCGTTCCCTCCCTCGCGCCGGTATCCTATCCACATCTCCGGGAAATTCATAATTCATCATCTTCGATTCCTGACATCTGCCACTGATTGTGCCGACGGGCTGGCTGGAATTAGCCACTCCTGGGAGCGGCGTTAATGTGCTGGTGGGCCGGCACATGCACCCCGGCTGGGGAGGGGGCTGGGTGCTGGGGGCTTGGCGGCGGGGTGGGGGGGGGTGGAGGCCGGAGCGGCAGGAGCCTTTCACACTCCTAATGTGTAATTAGGAGCCATTTCGGAGCGCTGCCGTCCTCGGCTGAAATTAGCTGCCTTTTATTAATCAGGCAGACCGGTTAAATGGCACGATGGGTCTCCCTATAATCTAACACAAAATGTTGTCCTTAATTACGGAGTCGGCACAAAGAGGGACTGCGCCTCGGCACAATCCCCTCGGGTTCAATTTCCCAGCCGCACAGCACCGGGCCGATTCTACTGTAACGTGACAGTCCTCACGCCGGGCTAAAAATAATAGTCAATATTTTGTCAATCATTCCCCCGTGTGTTTAGCATCGCTCTGCATAATGGACATATACTGTTCATCACAGCGAGCACTCACACAGCCACCAGTCTCGCAGTCCATGAAATCCATTTGCATTTGCCAAATGTCATCTCCACTTGAATGAGAGATCATACATATTATGTGATTACAAGCGCTGGTCCTCCTTTAGAGAGTTAAGTGCTGTGACCCTGACCACGCTCATCAGCGCTGATGCCCTCATGACTACAGATGAGGACTAAATAGTTTAGTGTTCATCCTCACCGCCGCTGATTTTTCCCGCTCCTCTCTCCCTCACTTCACGTCTAATGGAAAAAAATCACAAGTACATGGAAAGCGGAGCGAGCAGGGGAAAGTAATCACCGGATCCCCGTGATGTTTAATGTATGCCTAACGTGATACTTTGAAATGTGCTCGGGAGGCGCTGAATCATTTTCTGCTCAAAAAAAAAGAAGAAAAAGAAATGACCGACAATCCCCTGGACGGCTGGAGTGATTTGGATTCATACTTCAAAACAATGTAGTATTTAGTATATTTCAGTAAATGCACTAGTACAGTTCTATATGTACAGTATATTGAATAAAGTAGTGATGTTGTTCTGTGTGTGTACACAGAATTGCACAAGAACTGCTTCCATGATGCTCGGTGGACGGATGGGAGACAAGTCAAAAAACCTTCGATTTCTACTGTCATTAAATATGAAATAACCTTATCGGTGATTTTATTCGCAAATAGTTGCCTGAATGTACGAACCGGGTGATTCAGGGGTGTCAAACATATGGCCCGCGGGCCAAAACCGGCCCACCAGAGGGTTCTATTCTGGCCCGCGGGATTTACTTTGCTGGCATTGAGGACATTAACTGCTATTTTTCAATAAGAGTAAGTGCTATTTCATATTTGTCCACTAGAGGTCGCACTCAACACTGCAATCAGTCCTTTATCTTTACATCAGGGTCAGATCCTCTCTATGGAAGTCGCCATGTTGCACCACCATGTTTGTTTACAGAAGCCAAAAAGAAACGAAACACTTTAGTGATGGCTGATGTTTGCCATAGTTTCTCATAAATGTAAAGAAGGGGAGGGTGAAGTGAGGGGTATTCAGCTGCAACATGCAAGGTCACCACTAGAGGTCACTACAGGCTACGTACTGCACCTTTAACACTAGTTCTTCACATAACATTTCACTGGAATTAATTCACTGATCCCCTGGAAGAAAAAATATTATATATATATGCACATTTCAGGGCTGATATTTATGCATGTGTGTAGCTTGATTGAATTCTATGTTCTCCACAGATTGTAGTGATATTCACTGTGTATTTATATTAAATACCATGTTTTGTTTGAAAGCATTCCAAAAGCAGGAAATCTGTGATCCGCTTGAAAATCAGCAGCATTCAACAGCCACATTTTAATTAACACTTGATAATCGCATTAATTGAATTTGTGTCTATACTTTAATCTGAGCACACAACATAACATCAATCCACCACACTGATGAACATCCTTACATTCCTGCTGCGTCAAAACAAAATCCTGTTTGTTTACAGTCCAGCACAAACCCCGAGACAGACTCTCTTTACTCATCGGAGACTTTTGTGTTTGTAGTGATCAATACAATCCAGATCCATATTTGTAAATGTATCACCACCGTGATCATCAGAGATATGAGACATTGCTACATCCTCAATAAAACAACCAGCGACTCGAATCAAACAAACATGACATCATGTCAGAGCACTGATTCACAGTGGATGAGAGACCTGCTCTCACTCTCTCATCAAACAGACCTAATCTGATCCAAGCAGGAACTAATAGATCTGATCTGGGGTCAGTAATTGTTTTATATTATAAATTACTATTACTTTTTCATTATAAAAAGGTACTGTAATTTTCATCACTGTCCACTAGAGCAAAAATAAATCATAGCCAGTTTTAAAGTCAACATTAAAGGTCCGGTGTGTAAGACTTTATCGATTGGCAGACGTTCAAATGTGAAAGAATAGTATTGATGTTTTTATGTATAGCAACTTTCAAATGTTCAAATTGTTGTTTACATTCTCCTAAAATCAGCCCTTTCAAGAGCGGGTGAGATTTAACGCCATCTAGTGATGAAGACGACTCAGTCCCAGGTCTCATCCGCTCACATTCACTTTCACCAAAACAAGTAAGCGCAGAGTCGGGTCCCTCTCGGCGGCGGGAGCAGCCCTGAGCTCGCTGCAGTTAGCATTCAGAGTGAGCGGCGACGGGATCATGTGACCACCGGCAGAGTTTCTCAAGTTCTGGCCCAGTGGACAGGGAGTAAACTCTACAGGGGTGGGGGGTGGGGTGGGGGGGGTGGGGGATTCCCTGGAGAGTGAGACATGCCGGGTTATTGGACTGTGCCGTCTCTCTGACTGTGAGCCACTGGGGACCGGAGCAGAGGTGCCTGATGGTGCACTGAAGCCTGAGTGTGACACCTGGGCTGCCTGTCACCGCCACAAACACAGACTGTGTGACACTTGACAGGATGGGAGTTGAGGCAGCAACACCAGGAGTCAAGACCCGGCTGACAGTGAGGATGAGAGGCGTGGACTTCAACTCAATAATTTCCCTGACACACTTAAATCCCGGCCTGTTTGTCTCCTTCCTACCCCCTCCCTCCCTCCCCTCCCTCCCCTGCTTCCTCGCCAGCGTTCATGGCCCTTTAAATAAATCAGGGTCCTGAGGAGGCTGAACCCATCAATTAGAGTCGTCTGATGAGACTGTGTGTGTATTAATCAGCTGCGTGAGGCGTGTGACAGGCGGCGGTGAGAGACGGGATGAAGGCTGCGGCGGCGGGGAGCTTTAAGAGGCGAACAGCCTCTTAAGACGAATTTCCCAGTCTGCATCGCTAAACTGAACTGATATCCAATTATGTTCACTACATGGACAAGCTAAGGGAGCAGCTGTGAGCGGCGCGGGCTCGCGGTGTCAGAATTGGCCCCGGCGCGAAAGCCAGAGAAGCCCGGGACCTTGAAGGAGATGTCACAAGGAGGCCGGAGTCAGCCGCTTGAGTGAGCGATGGTCGGCACGCTTGCCTGAAAGCATGACATTGCCGAAGGGGGAAAAACACCATTTTATCATTCAGCGCGATTCGCACCCTCTCTCCCTGTCAAACATGCCATATGTCCTCGTCACAGGTCGTCCTGCTGGCTTATCGAGTGTGACAGGGCTATTCACACACTGCTCCCAATCAGACACCATCTCCTCCACCAGGCTACAGTGACAGGCTGTCAGGCAGAGGGCACCAACCTCCACAGGGCCCTGGCTGAGAGACTGTCCATCTGGGGGAGGGGCCAAAGGCCAGGGGTTACGATGGAGGGGGTGGGGTTGGGGTTGGGGGGGGGGGGGGGGGGACAGGGAGCGCAGGCATCCACAGACACACACACACACACACACACACACCTCGGTCTCACACACTGTGTGGTTCAATCAGCAACAAGCTCAGTCTGTCTGCACACATCAGAGCATCACGTGGGAAGCATTAAAGTCCAGTAATAGGTTTAATTAATGTCAAGTTTAAGTACAGTTTGTGTGATTTTCATTTAAAAAAAAAAAAAAGGATGGAAATGACTAAACTAATCCTTCTCAATCCTCCTTAATGAGCCACTGGGCGTGTGTGGATGTGTGTTCATCGGTAAAGACGCCGCTCTCTGTAATAGTCTGGATTTGTTATTTGTTTGCTGTGTGTGGGATAGATGCTTGGCAGGAACGTTTGGACACGTAAGTGCAGGTGGTTCATCTCATTTGCCTGCAGCAGGGCAGTAGGGTAGTTTGCAGTGCATGCACCCACGCACGCACACACACACACACACAGTCAGTCACTCTCTCTCACACTCACACACACACACACACACTCACTCTCTCTCTCTCACACACACATACACACAGTCCTAATGGTGTGGAGGGGCCAACTTTGAATGCACACTGCAAATCCTGCACACTACACCTTTAAAATTACGTCTACGTGATCATGGAAACTACATTAACACAGATTCAGTTTCACCACCATGAACTAGATTAAAACAACAGATGGAAAATTGGGGCGAACCACATAAACAGCATTGTTGTTTATTTGAGCTCAAATACAGACAAACTCTGAGTAACTATTTATTTATTTACGACTTGGAATATTTTCTAGTTGCATTGTGTGTTTGACTTCAAACAACAGTTGCCGGTTCAAAACATGATGAAAGAATTCAAAGTTAGAATTGGATTGTGCCCTATATATATCATTAAAGGTACATTCTATATAAAATTCGATTAAAAGCACAGTATGTGGGTTTTGTGACTCTTCACTTCCCTTTTGTGGACATGGGAGCTGTCATTCGACTCAAAATATGGTTAGTTTGTCCATTCTGGGATACTGTCAACATATAGTGGTGCAACAAGATGGCCTCTGATGATCAAGTTAAGGGTAAAGTTAAGGGTTCATTCTGAGGTCATGGAAACAACCATTCACACATTCAGGTGATTCAACACAAAATGTTTTATACTCAATTTCTGCCAATATAAAACAGAAAAAAATGCAACATCACTTGGAGAGAGAGAGAGAGAGAGACACCAAAGGGTCGGGGGTTCGATTCCTTTGAAATACATTGAGAAGTCAGAATATTAGTGGATAGCGAGAGCTTGTGAAACTCTCCTCTGGTGTGTGTGACTGGACGGCGATGTGAAACAGGGTATTTGCCTGACAGGAAACACAAGTGATATGTAAACCTCACCTGGGACTTTACACCGGGACCCGGCCACCGGCCCATTTCCCTAACCACCAGACCATACGAGCCCCGCATGCGTTGTGCCAATCTGCGGCTGCGAGTCAGGACAAGCAGAGGTCACTGAAATCCTAATGTAGGGCAGACGAGCCCAGAGCTGTGAAGATTTGCTTTTCTCGCCGCACGTCTGCAAATGTTTACTTTGACAACACAGAACCTGGGTGCTATTTAACCACTCGGCTCCAAACACAATAACAGAGCAGATGCGGAATATCTTCGCTAAGTGAGCAGTCATTTGTAAAGTCGGATGAGGCTGGGTTTGCGGGAGGGGTGGGGGGCGGGCGGGCTGGGGGGGGGGGGGGGGGGGGGGGGGGGGGTGCAAAGTGGTATCACCTGATCGGTCTTATCTCAAAAAGCAGCAGGATGTGTCACCTCAACTCTTCAGAAAAAGAGATAGAATCCTCTTGGCACATTTTCATATGAAAGATTTGTGCGGAATGATTGCTAATCTATGCAAAAAGCAATCAGTGACTCATTCATAATGCATGAGCCACGAGATACCAATTTTGCAATGCTTTCAGATTATTAGATGTTATCGTGAATTCACTAGATGAAATATGAACACTCCTACCTGTCCCACTGTAATTACATGACTGCAGCGGCCCACAGACACACCGGCTCAGGGAAGAGGGGGGAGCAGTAAACACAGAGAGAGAGAGAGAGAGAGAGAGAGAGAGAGAGAGAGAGAGAGAGAGAGAGAGAGAGAGAGAGAGAGAGAGAGAGAGAGAGAGAGAGAGAGAGAGAGAGAGAGAGAGAGAGAGAGAGAGAGAGAGAGAGAGAGAGAGAGAGAGAGAGGCGGACGAGCAGATAGAGCATCCATTACTATCTGACTGCAAAGAGGTCGGGATGGGAATATTTGTTTCTAACAGCTTTATGTATCCATTTGTGCCATGATTTATCAACCTAAAAGCTGTGGTTTTAAGTACATCTGGCTGACATTTTAATGGGCCATCAATCACGCCGCGTCATGTGATAACATTTGGAGATCATCCTCCTCCCCGAGCCTGCGAGGAGGAGGAAGAGGAGGAGGAGGAGAAAAACCAGAATCCAATAAATTGGCTGCGATCCCAGAGAAATGATGAGAACCTATTTCTTATTCAAAGCAAGTTCAAAGTATGAATGTTAGATAAGCTGCTTCTCAAATTAATGCAAATCAAATTTCATTTAGGATATTTTTGTTCTAATGTGCTGAATATTTTTTGTGCCGCAGTTTCCAAAGTGCAGTTTAAAGCCCGGTGAAACAGACTGAATCCCCCTGTTTGGAATTATTGGTTTCAGATGATTTGATGCAATGATTTATTTTATGTAAATCTCTTCAAAACAAGGTGTGCACCAATATATCCCAGAATACTGGAAATGTTTGTTTCACATCTGAGATCCTTCTGGTTTCAAACTGAACTGATGAACTTTGAACTTTCCAGTGCGATCGGGGTGTTTCCAAACTGCATAATCCCCCCATTTCAATAGTCCTGTTTAATATCAACCTGTCAGATGGAAGATGCTGAACCATTCTGGCCATTCTACTACTTCATTGAACAGACACTTTGATGGAGAGGCTGGGAATTGAACCCATGACCTCAGGCATTCTAAGTACATGCTCTGCCATTGAGCTACACCCCACTGGAAATATCTTCCATGTAAATGTGACGTATTGCCACATTCAGTGTTGCTGGAATGATCCAAACCTGGCAGGAGAATGTGTATTTGTGAAAATGGTGATACAACTAATCAGATTACTTCCTGTCAGCAGTACAACAAGAATCTCTAATCAGCATATTTTCAATCAGACTGAGGTCATTCCACAAATTGAAACATATCTGAATCGCACAGTCTCTCAGTTCTTGTTTTTTTTCTGCTATTTCGTTAATAAGATTTTTTTTTTTTTTTTAAACCTCAAACAGACGCCTGGTTGTTAAACTGCAGTGTTAATGTGTCTGGGTTGCACCTGGAAGCCTCGTGAAAGGAGCTGACAGATTTCATACTTTTACATTCCAGGCAACTTCGACACCAGGGATTTGCTCTTAAAACGGAGCAGCGCGGCGAGGATGAAGGGTGGTATAAAAATCAATGAGGCTTTTCAAAGGCAACAAGAAAAACCAGCACCTTAGCCTGCAATTAAATAAGAGCGCTCCTGGCACTGAGGGATGACAGAGTATGTTGCAGGTGCCCCAGACTTCACAGGATCAATTACAGGATCGATACAATGACATGATACAAATCCATGATGGAAAATGGGAGGAGGGAGGGAGGAAGGGAGGGAGGGAGGGAGGGAGGGAGGCGCTGTGTTTCAGGTGTTTACAATGACGCAGTTCAAGCAGGGAGACCCACTGTGGCTCTGCTTCGTAAACATGAGAGAGGCCCAGCGCTAGACCAAACACATCCTCCAGGTGGAAACCTCATTTGAAATATTTTGTCTGTGGAAAGGAGTGAGGGGGATGTTCAGGGGAGGGGGGGGGGGGCACAGTGTTCTGCTGAGTGAACCTGGGGTGTGATAGCACGATAACCAGGAGAGGAAAACAAATAAAATCCTCCCACACACCATCATCATTTGCTGTTGTTTTTTTTGTTTTTTTAAATCCATTAGATATTTTGGTTTTATTGGTCAGTCCACACCTGTGATCAACAATTAGCTACTACTTCCTTTGAGGTTTGACAGACTTTTTATTTTTTTTATTTTAATTTTTTTTATTTTAAAAAGGTCCAGTGTGTGAGATTTAGGTGGAAAAAAATAATAGTAATCAAAAATAAATAAAGTGGAAAAAATAAACAAGTAAGAAATATATCAAAATGAACCCTCTACATTTATGTCAGAGACAGGTCCTCCCATCAGGGGGCGCCACATTGCACCATCAGGTTTGTATAGTAGCTCAGAATGGACATCTTTCAATCTACAATAAGACGAACCAGCCGTAGTTCTACGAAACCGTAGTGAGGTATTTAGGTGCCACATGCAACTCCACCTGCGGGTGTCGCTGCATGCTGACACACTGTACCTTTAAAAACACTGGAACCACCTTGTTCAGCGTAATGAGTGCTGCAGTTGCGTACAGTATGACTCGTAAGATTGTGCAGTGACTTGCATCCACGTGTTGTGACACTGCATCGGTGCTGTGGACGGCACCGAGAGAGAAAAGCAGAGACTGCGTTTTAAAGGAGCAGGGACAAACACTGCAGCACCACAGTGTCTCTTTAAAACTAAATCCTCGGAGTTCTTTGACAGCACCCTGGTACCCTGCCGGCTTAATCGCACTCCTGCTACTAACACCAGCCACAGCGCCCCCCCCCCACCCCCCACCCCCCACTTATGGAAAGGGCAAACACCCCCAGGAGGATCGTACATCCCATCATGACAGAGAGGAGCTCATGATGTTGATGTTGCCTGTGTCAGTGCGTCTGCACGAGGACGCCTGCACCAATCCTCCCCCGCTGAGGCCAATTCCACCCCCCCTCCCCGACACACACACACATATCATGACATGAAACACAATCAACACACCGGTAATTGTCCTTTATAACAACAGAACATCGACACACGCCGATGCAGAGTTCCATCTAATGTAAATACAGGCGCTGGCTGTGGGAAGTGGGACGCGCACCGAGGCCCTGTTAGTCAAAGCAGCGGCCATGAGCAACGCGGTGTCTTGTCAGTCAGCTCTAATTCTGTATTCAAACCTAATGGCTCCTGACAAGCATGGCAAAAGTTGAGTGACGGACCACGGGGAATGCGCCACAGTGGGCACGGCCACTCGGCAAATTCACATTGAACATTTCCTTCCCCTTGCTCGGACAGGATGAATTATACATTCCTTGATTCTCTCACATTGATCCGCGCAGACAAAACTCCCTAAATGTTAAAGGATTTGTTGGTCTCCCGCCGGGGGAACTCCTGGAACGACAGGCGCTTTCCACTGTATCGCTCTGATTCTGACATTCTCCCTCTATCCTTGACCCCCTTTCCTCACTCCCTCTGTTATCTGAAATCATCTCAGGGCCTCCTCAGATTCTATTCATCAGAGCAGAAAGAAGCAGGCGCTGACACTGATAAAAAAAAAAATATCACAAAAAAAAAAATACCATCTGTGCCTCGCAGGGGTAAAAAGGAGTGAGAGAGAATAAGACAGCAAAGAAAAAGAGAGCCTTCAAATGAAACAGGCTCTGTTGTCTCCCTCTTGTGTCCCCCCCTCTCCCTCCGCCCTCGTCAATGCCATTTCAATTGAAAAGCGTAGTGGTAATTAAATTCCAGCAGGGGTTAGGGGCAACTGTGTGGTGCGCTGACGGGGGGCTGCCCTGACATAAAGATGACACAATCCAAGGGGACAGAGGGGGCGCCGGGAGGACAAGGAGGGAGGGTGACGAATGTCATTTATTCACGTACACTGCCAGATTTGTACTACTCAATCTTCATGACATTTAAAAAATAGAAAACGAAATGGATATTCAAACCCCGCTGAATGCCACAATGACCTTTTCCCCAAATCAGGGATATTCGAAACAGATCTTTCATCTGTATCTGCGGCATTTGCAGAATATTTTGTAATGCTTACGAGGATGGCTGATTAGGTGGAGGCGAATTAGGGAGAGCTGGTGTGTTTGTGTGTGTGTCTGTCTGGGTGTGTTTGTATGTGTATGTGTGTGTGTGTGTGTGCATATGTGTCAGCACAAATGTGTGACTCACAGAAGGATGCTGGTTGTGTTGTTGATTCACATTATGGTGGTGCTAATCCACAGGCTCCAGAGGCCACACACTCCTGCTGCCCCCCCCCCCCGCCCCCCATCTTCATCCCCCCCCCCCCCCCGCCCCCCCCCTCCCCGCCCCCCATCTTCATCCTCTATTAGCACAACACAACCACTTACTCTTGAGCAGCTCACACGGACAGTGCACTTTACCAAGGAACCGTTTTCACCACACTATTAAAAAGGTAGTCGAGATACTACATACTAGATAGTGGCATGATTTTAATATTTCAGCATTTATGTTAATTGCAGCGCATAATTAAAATCATTCAGTCATACAGAAAGTTATGTTTAAAGAGGTCTTGGTAGTATTATGAATAATTCTCAGAATTCATTTGAGGATATTACCATTTCCTTTGAGGAACTATAAGGGCTTAAAATATATTACCAGTTTGGTTGATGTAGGTACAAAGATTAAAAACTGCCAAACTTGGCCGTATTTTTAATCTTTACAAAATAAATCCTGATTATCTATAACAGTTTACTTTCATTCCTTTTAGCTCTTACCCAACAACACTGTGTTACAATGGCAGCTAGGGTACATGATTAATAGCTGTCACTCATCTAATCCATTAAAAAAAAAAAAAGGTTAGGTCTGCCGCTTTAAAATTCAGATGAAAAAACAAATTAATCCTGCCACAGCTTCACTTACATATTAATTAAATTCATCACCGCCTTTCATCAGGAGCCAACGCGTCAGAGCCATTCTTGCAGCTCTGCTGCCACCTAGTGGCCGAAGAGCACAATACAAACGCACTTACCCCTGATCGTAAGTAGAATACTCCAAGAAGATTCTTCATCCAGAAACACATCATACAGTCCATGAGTTGTTAGTTGGAAAATATTAATTTACTTTTTAAAAAAATGACGTCATTATTAATATAATCAACGCTCCCGGCGGCTCTGTCCAGCTTCTCATCAGTTCAGTTCATCAGTGACCGAGTCCGTGACCTCAGCTGAGAGTCAGTATCTGTTTAACATTTCCAGAACTTCGTCCTTAACAGACAAAGCAGAGTGCTGCTGGACCCCCGGCCCGCCGATACTCGTTTCCCAGCAGTCAAAGCCGCAGTCTCTCAAGTCCTGCACTGTACCCTGGACCACAACGGAGTCCGTCTCTACAAAATAAACAGGTCATGTGAGGATGGGCGCGAGTTCACACTTCAAAAACATCTATTACAAAGAGATAGATGCAGTGGACAGATGCCGTGTGCTGTGGTGTGTTCAAGGACAGTAAGGATGTGGGAAGTTGATGTGTCTTCCTCTCTTCAGTCATAAAATCCATAGATGTTAAATGATGGAGAGTCAGTTCATGGGAACCATGAATCCAACTGTACGTTTAAATCTTCAATGATAAAACAACTTAGTGGCCTTTTCCTTAAACTGAAAGAGTCTTATCATGAAGACTGAGGACATCAGAGATAGAGGATGATCTATTTGAAAAATGGCGGTGTATCACACACGCAGGGGAAAACACCTGCATATAGAAAACAAATAAAGAGCTCTTGGAAAATCTATTTGGAGGATTTCTGACTTGTTAAAATTCAGAGTGCTAGAAGCCGCAGGCGTCAACAAAGACTCGTCTCGCAACTTCTTTGGTTGTTTGTTTTGTCAAAGCGAGGATGATTTAAAGTTCCCTCATAACTGCAGAGCACAGTGCACAAGGACCTGCAGACCTGCAGACACGCTTTGTGTGCGGGGAGCGTTTGTGGTAAACACAAAATCTGAATCCAACATCTGATAAGATTGACTGCACTTCAGCAGAAAGCGCAGTTAGACACAAACCTCTGAGACATTTTTAGACTGTGGGCTCGAGTTGTACCTGGTCTGAGCAGTGTGATGCCACAGCCTCCTCCTCCTGCACCAGTCAGTTTGCTGTGGAGACCTCTGATCAGTGTGACCCTGCACAGTGTGTCCAGGGCAGGATGCCCCACCCCCATCACGTTCAAATGGTGCTGGTTAATGTCAATCAGCTCCTGTAAACAACATGACATGTACCACTTACTATTAACTCCATTGATGGTGTTATGTTTTCACCTGAGTCCATTTGTTTGTCAGGAACACAGGAACAAAAACTGTTGCACAGTTACAAATACGAGCTCTGTGGATCATTTTTACATTTCACCATCTGAACAGCATCTTTGAAATCTGCTCTTAAGGTCCAGTGTGTAAGTTGTAGGAGAAATATTGACAGAATGGGAATCTATAATAGTGATACTGATGCATGTATGTGTGCAATCAGCAGAACGTATAAATGACTGTTTTGATAAACTGAATTTAGTGAGCCTTTATTATTGACATTGGGAGTGAGTCTGTTCCACAGAGGCAACAACATTGCACCATTACGTTTTTACAGTAGCTCAGAATGGAAGAACCTAAACACCTTTGAAGGACAACAGAGGGCGAACATGAGTTCTCCTGCAAACGTGGAAAGAAAGATGTACATACTCAGCTGCACCATCCAACACCCCCTGTCTGAGCCCTGCACGCTGTGTTTTTGTACCTCTAAAATATTGTAGTGCTCTCCTGTGATTGGCTCACAGGTCATCTCCGAGAGGACTTTCTCACAGGTGCAGGAAACGGCATCAACAGAGTCCAGCACAGGTGTCATGACGGTGGGAAACTACAGGGGGGGAAGGAAAAGACAGGAAATCAGCCGCTTGGGCACCACAGCACGTCTCCTTGTCGCCGACAACAGAACATCACATGCAAAACAACGTACGTTTACAAAACCCTGAGCTGTTCTGTGATGGATAAGCTCCTCGCAACCCGCACTGTTAATGTCAGTTTGACTTTCGCTCGCGCTCTCGCCGGATCACAACACTGCCACGACGACACCCAGGCACATCAGCGACGGAGGCAGGAAACGGCACACCTGCTGGTGTCACCACGGCAACAGCACACGGGGGCTCTGGCTAAGAGTTTAATTTCAATATTTTATGAAGGCACTCAACACGAGACTCTGGAGTGTCTGCCATGCAATAGCACCGCCTATTATATTAATTACAGCGCCGACATGGAACACACGAGGGAGGAACAAACCGTTTAGTACCTTGTTAATTTTGTCCTTCACCCCGGCAACAAGTACCTTGGTGCTACGTGGTACTTTGGTGTTAGTGAGGAGGATCCTTAAGAGCGGTACTCTGGAAATAAAGCAGACAGGTCACCGTTCACACACCCGCATTATTCACAGGTACCGATTTCTATTTGTCTTCCGTGCATGAAAGAATATGACTTCAAATGGAATAATACATGTTTAAGAACATCCGTACCTGCTCAGTGGAATGATCTTTCCGGCTAAGAATCTCAGCATGCCCCCTATGAAGTGGGAAGACAGAATAATTAAAGAGCCAAGAGTCAGGGGATAATAAAGGAGGTACAGAATTCTGGTAGACAAGTGTAAGATCTCACGTCGACACTGCCGACAGAAGATTTCACGCCTCACCCCATGTTCCTACTGCGTTGTCCACTCCTGAAGGATTACCATGGATGATCTTTTCCCCTTGGAATGCCCAGCTGTTGATTAGCTCCAGATCCTCCTGGCACCACCTGCAGTCAAGTTTGAATAATAAAAAGAAAAGAAACAGGACAGTTACGCTCAGACCTAAACTCTAATATCGCATTTATTTAATTTGAGAAATACAATGTGTTCCACTTTTTTTTTTTTGTTCCGTTTAAACCCAACAAGTTGTGGAAAAAGGTTCTGACTGCAGACGTGGCTTCTAAACTGTAGATCTTATGTGTGTGTGTGTGTGTGTGTGTGTGTGTTTACCTGGCAGAGTTCTCCCACTCTTTGAGTGGACAGGGAATGGCTCCACCGGCAGAGAGCAGAGCTGCAGCAACGCACACAGTGTAGGCAGCGCTCGACCCCAGTCCTGCTCCAGTGGGCAGCTCCGACCACACAGACACCGTCAGGCTGGGCAGCTCACTGCCGCGAGAAAAAAGGTCGAAAAATCCATCAAGGAATGGAAAAAGTAAGCCCTCTCAATCATCTTTAATGGACCAGCGGACGTGTGTGGAGGTGTGTTTATCTGCAGACACACTGCTCTTTGCATCGCCTCACGTTCTTTATGTTTGCCTGTGTACAAGATGTCTCAGGGCAGCAACGGTCGGACATTTACAGTGCTGGCGTTTATCATAATTAGCTGGCTGTGTGTGTTGTGCAGAGAACAAGTCCTACTGGTGTTGTTGGGCAGGGGAGGAGGGGCCAACACTGACGTGTTTACCTGTGAATACTGCTTATATGACTCCTTGCCTTTATTATGGATCGACTCTAAAACGATGATGATTCTACAGACAGGGTAAATAAGCATTTACTACTAGATTTACTAAAGCCTTCAGACCGGAGGGTCGGAGGTTTGAGGGGTCATCAAGACCTGATAAAGAGCTATACAATTACAGACCATTTACCATTTGTCAGAGTATTCCCAAAATCCCAAGAAAAAAAAAACCCAAAATGCAAATATGTGAATGTGTATATAGAATTCAAATTAAAAAAATTGCTGAATGGCTCTGACATATCGCAAAAAGTAATATAATGTGTCCTATCGCCCGGAACAGTCAGCTTGCCTCCTGCAGTCACGAAATGTACACAACTGTAATGCTCTGCAATCCACTGCTATATATGCAACAGAGGCTCACTTGACACTGCTGTCGATGTCTGTCAGGGAAGCTGCTTTTGGGCAGACAGGAGAATACTCTAAACTAATTGTCTGGCTCTTCTCTCAAGGGAAATACACATCCAGACTTGTTAAAGGCTGCAGTGTGGCCCAGTGCCAGACTCTCATTAGTGGCCATACTGTCAGAACCCATCACCTCTCTCCGACACGCCAGCACAGTGTCAGTTCCGATTAAACCTCCCAGCAACCTGCAGCTCTAATGTTCCTGAGCATCTTCTCTGTTCACAGCTGCCGGAGACGCTAAAACTAACATTCAACCCCTCTGTCTGTCTCTCCACTAACTTCATCTCAGAACGGAGGACATTTTTTTTTTACTGCTGTTTTTTCTTCAGTGGGCTTGAAGCAAGGAGGAGGAACACAGTGCAGATGCTGCATTTTTAATGGAAGTGTGAGGAGATTTAAAACTATAGGGAGACACTGATTGGATCGAGCATCATGATAGAAACAGCTAGACATAAGATGTTAGGATTAATGTTGTTTACATTGTTGTTTTTAATGTTGTTTACAACAGTGAGTTCATATGAGAGCTGTACAACACATTAATTGTTCATTTCACAGCCGAGGGGGATCTAATTCCACAACCTTATGCTTCCGTTCATATCACGTTCATCTGAAGAATTAGGAGCAAAAGCATAATTCAACGTGAGCTTGTGAACCGACTTCACAAACTCGCCCATTGTGGAAGATCTTTGTCACAGTAAAAGCACTCATACATATGAGTACCTGCACCACCTACAGCCACAGCGACTTTAAGCTGCTGCCATTTTCACAACTTCAGGTCATAGGTTTAATGACTGTAGCGATGTTTTTGTTTTAAGAGGAGTTTTAATGCCATCTTTAAAATTTAGCAGTTGCATCACTGCACCCAACTCAGAAAAATCAATAAAAAAAGAAAATCAAAAAGCCACATTATCCCCCAGAGGACATGAAGTAATAAGACAAATATTAGCCAGAGACAAAATGGGCAATCTTTTCAGCATATTCGTTTTTCTCTGTCGGGTCTGAAGCATCACAGACATGAGGAAAATGTTGAACATTTTCTGTCACTTAACAATCAGACATTATTGTTCAGATGTCCCAAGAGCACACTGGGGAAAACACACAGGACAAGAACAAACCGAGATGTGTAAAGAGCAGTCTTAACTATAGAACTATGTACATGATGTTTGTCATAGTTGCATGTAATTACTTTCCATTGCCTCTAGGTGGAATGGGAAACAGGGACGGTGGCATATCCATGCTTTTGAAACTGCTGACTGGATTCTGACTCTCCTGGTAAACTCAAGCATCTATTGTGTGCAACTGTGGAATTTGGATAACTGAGGTGAACAAACTGTCATGAACGTACAGTATATTTAGAAGAACCGTACGACTGTCTCACCCTGGTCCAAACACTGAGAGGTAGATGTAGAGGAAGGCAATGGTGGCCATGTTGTAAGTGTCCAGTTTTCCATTAGTCACTCCAACAAAGTCACGCAGTCTCCTCATGAGTTCAGGATCCAGACATTTCAGCTCCTCCTTCTTCACTGTTTGAAAATATCAAGACACAAAGAACATCATGACTTTGTAATACGAATACATCACACAATTTGATTGACTGATTTTAAGTTAAACGTGCATCATGTCAGCGATGTTGTTCAGCTCTATGAACAAAACTAAATCGTATTTCACGATACCAACAGAAAGACAAGTAACTAATTAATGACTCCGAGCAAAATCTGTACCATTTGTAAATATTAAACAAGATATTATCTCTCATTTGCATGTGTCACATGACTCTTTTGGATCAATCATTATTAAATGATAGCTTCTGGAGTAAAGGTTAAGACGAACGGGATTAATTAGCTCAAGATGTTTGATTGCCCTGGTATGTAAATGAGCAGTGCAGAACATTTCTGTTCATAAATCAAGCCTGGTCCTCCCACACACAACTCCTCTGTTTTCAATGAGCAACACGGCAGTGCCACAGTTTTAAAGTTTGATCTCCCATAAGGAAAAAGAGTCCTGAAGCAATGACTCAACATAGAAATGTCTCTGTATGCGTTTAGATATTCATGTAATATTGACGGTGGCTCTCAGTGAAGCATCGTCTCTTACCGCAGGAATTAGGAACAAGGTCCTTCAGCTCAGACACTTCCCAGCACAGGAATGTGTCAATATTTGGCAGGTTGATGCAAACTCTGCCAGTAGTCGTGGCCTTCAGTTGTAAATATGTCCGCAGGTTCAAACTAACAGCGAGGGCCACCTGGAGGAGCAGAAACACGGGTCAGTGGTCATCAAGTGCTTCTCTGATTATCAGTCTGGGCAAGAATCAGGTCCAATATTAAGCATTTCGTTGATTATTTTAATCTGGGTTTTATTTCTACAATCGTTTATCATCACTTAATTAATTTTTTAGAAATATTTTATTTTGGCTCTAATGTCACAGTGTCTCTGTCCAATTCATGTTGAAAGTTCTACATAAACATCTGTTGAATTAATTAAAAACAAAGTTCAGTTTTGTACTCAATCAACTATGTTTACAGAAAATGTACATATCAACTATTAAAGGTGTCGTGTGTAAGATAAGATGTGAGTGAAAGTGTTCATATATAACAATTCATATTAATACGTGAGCCCTGGAAAAAACAATATTGCTCAAATACATTTTTTAACTTCACCCAACTTTTAGCACAACTCTACTTTAACACCAGTATTATATTGTTTGGCGATTAACTACTGTTTGCAAAATGCTTGAAATTCGTGCTTTACATCTAATAACACGAGTTCGAAGGTATCTGGAACATTAAAACTGTTCAGTCCTTGTTCTAAACACAACACGGCATCATTATGTCGGTTCAGTAGTCCCCAGAATTATTAGAAGTCATTCATCAGCTCAGCTATCTCCTCAGCTAGCTGTACTTTCATCCTCATGTGTTACCTTCCCGTGCACCACCGCGTGCTCGCCGTGCAGGATAGCCTTCCCCGGAGCGGACACCAAACACTCCCGGACCTGCATCTCTGTGCCACCTTTCCAAAAAATGTGCCCAGAGCCGCTCCTCCTCCTTATCACTCGGCAGTCCTGTTATTATTAGCTAGCTTAGCCACATATAGCTAATGCTAATCCTCCAAACGCAGCAGCGGCAGCGGCAGACAGTCGACAGCTCGGGGCTACAGCTCAGCGGTTTACGTGACCGAGGACCAAGGGTTTATCGAAGCATTTTAACAACCTGACACACAAAGGCTGAGAGAAACGTCTCATTCAGCACAAAGTGATGAAGCCAAGTTAAAAACACAGTTGACACATTCGAGGAAAGCTACAGAGAGGCCCGGCCTATATTATCCAATCAGAAACCACAACCATTTGGACCTATGTTCTCATATCCAATCAGCGTCTAGCTTCCGCCCATCACACGGTGAGTTGGCCAATCGTGCGATGAAAAGGAAACGCCCACAGACTACGGGCTCCACGATGGAACAAAATTCCTCCAGCAAAGTCGCTCACCCTTAGCTAATAGCAGTTAGCACGAGTATGGCTTCGTTTGTTATGAAACCTGCCCAGCTCCGCTGTGTGGTGAGGACAGGCAGACTCATCACTGGACACTGGACCAGAGACACGGCGAGTACACTCAGAAGGTAGTACTACATCCTGACGGTTGGTATCATTAATACATGGACGGAGTGTTTGTGCTTCTGTTGATGTAGTAACTGTCAGTGGTTTAGCTAAGTGCTGCTCATGTAGCTGCCTGATATACAACACACACACAGTGAAAATCAATTATCAATCAACGTTTGTTTGAATAAAGTGCAGTTCATCTGTAAAGTGTTGGATTTGAGCCCCATTCATCAATTGACCCCAAACGTCAACTTCGACCCCAAACGTCAACAAGTCGATAGTGTATTAGCTGTGTAATACATGTATCACAGATATTTGCACAGTCTAAGCTCAAATGTAATTCAAGTGGATTGGTACTAAAGCTAAAACAATGCAGTTACATATCGACATACAAAGCTGAAATACTACGTTACTGTCATTTGTTTATTTAAATTTGACTTTCCAGTTATTCCAGTCAAGCTGACACCAGGGGGCCCAAGATATACACCAAAACTGGAGACAAAGGTTTGTTTTCATATTTATCTAATGACAAATTGGTAACTTTTTGAATGAATTACATGTTGGTACTTTAACAGTAAAGTGGTCTTTCTGATGCTTTCCACCAAAAGGATTCTCAAGCACATTTACTGGAGAGAGGAGGCCGAAGGAAGACGATATTTTTCAAGCTTTAGGAAATACAGATGAGCTGTCATCAGCCATCGGGTAAATATTGAACTGCTCACATCATTTGTGAAACCCGTTTGGAATCAACTTCACGTGAGCTGATACCATGTATTTTTCCTCACAGCTTGGCCAGAGAGTTTTGCCTGGACAAAGGTCACACGTTCACACATCAACTGGACAAGGTTGAATTCTCACGTTACTTTGATCAACATCGTCAGCGCTGAGACATTTAAAGATTGTGGACGTTTCTGAGTGGAATGTCTCTTTTCCCGTTGCAGATCCAGTGCGTTTTACAAGATGTGGGTTCCAACATCGCCACCCCACATTCATCTGCACGAGAAAAACACATAAGTATGGTCATGCTGAACGAGCTCATGACGTGAATCAGTAATTCCGGTCTTTTGTTCTCACAATTCGTATCTTTTGAAAGACAGAACAAAATTCAGTGCTCAGCCAATAACAGACCTCGAGACCTGGATTGACGACTTTACAAGAGAGCTCCCTCCACTGACCAACTTCATTTTACCTGTGAGCCAAGTTGTGTGTCTCGTCTTCCCATTCGTCCTTTGAATCCATTTCCCTGAATAGATTAACAGTCGTGTTTGTGTTCGTCACAGTCTGGAGGAAAGAGCAGTGCAGCTTTGCACTTAGCTCGGACCGTGTGTCGACGAGCGGAACGCAGGTCAGTGTCAACAGGCTCCATGTTTACATCACGTTGAACAACTTGAATTCAACTTTTATCATGTGTCTCACAGCAGTCTTTTTTTTTTTAGTGTTGCTCCAATTGTGCGCTCAGGTGAGGCAGATCCAGATGTTGCCAAGTTTCTGAACAGGTCAGTTTACTCCTGTTTTAAAATCAAATATAAGAGCGTGGTTTCTCCACCTCACATGTATTCAAATGTCCACACATCTCCCCTCAGGCTGAGCGACTACCTGTTCACTGTGGCCAGATATGCAGCCATGAAAGAAGGCAAGGAGGAGACCATCTACAGAAGACCTGAATAGCTAGCTGGTCAGGAGTGGGAGAAGTTCGGTTGGGGGGTGGGGTGTACACAGTTTATTTACAGATGTAAATATATGAATAAATACGATCATTCTCAAATTGTTTGACTTGTTTAAATGGCTTTTTTAAAACATAAAGTGGCATAATCTGTGTCCTCAAGCAGTTTAGTGACATCTACTGGAGAGGCGGCCACGGACATGTGGTTGGGGGAGGCAGGTGAATACACACACACACACACACACACACAGGAAGGTGTGAAAAGGGTGAGAGATACTGTCTTTATTTTCGCAACTGAATTGAAATAATCCCAGCTCAATCTTCCACACGTTAAATAATTCGGATGAATCTTCCTCCTCGTTGGTGCCACCACTGTCATTCCATACGGTGATTAAACTACTCCCAATATCCTCTTCACAGACGTGGCAGCAGATCTGACTCTCATCCATTTTTAATACACAAATCTAGCGGGCGCCTGCTCGTCTGTCGGCGTGAATCTGTTACCACCCGCCCACACACAGTCACAGGATCTGGCACCAGCCCTGGCTCCTCTGGGACAAGGTGCTGGCCCATGTCATCAGAGACAGATTGCGGTCCTCATAGGGCGGGTAACGCAGATAGGTGACACACTCGAACCGCGCGCTGCGTAGCAGGCACGACTTCCTGTGAGAGAAGGTATCGAAGCTGTGGCGGCCGTGGCAGGAGCCCATCCCGCTGGCACCTGCCAACGCAACGTGAGGCGGGCGGGAATATTACTCAGGAAACATTCACTCCACATTTGGACACATGATGCAACGGTCTTACCCACTCCGCCGAAAGGCAGCGCCACCATCAGACTCTGCATGACACTGTCATTGGCACAGAAGCTCCCGCTGGAAGTCTCGCTCATTAGTCTTGAAATGACCTGCGACGGGTGCGAAGAGAAGTCGTCGCGCGGTGTCGATGTCGGACGGTTCATGAAATGTGAGGTGTTCACTGTAAGTGGTGTCGTTTTACCTTAGTGTTGGTGGAATACGCATAAACACAGAGGGGCTTCTCTTGCTTCTTAATGAAGGTTATTGCCTCATCCACATTATTCACCGCGAGAACAGGAAGAACTGGACCCAACACATCCTGCTGCATGATGGGGTCTGATTCTGCCACGTCTGTCAAAATGGTGGGGGCTTCGGATTCAAAGAAAAGAAAATGTGATGAGGATCAAAGATTAAAAAATTCAAAGAATTCAAATGAGGTGTTTCCCTACCGATGTATTTCTCTGCCTCGATCACCTGCCCGCCCACGGACACCTTGCCTGACCTCCACAGGACGTCTCTTGTCCGATTAAAGACCTCCAGATTGACCAGACGGCCGAAGCTGCGGGACTCTCTGGGATCGCAACCATAGAACTGCATCAGACAGCACTTCAGGGCCTGCACCAGCCGTGCCTTGACATCCGCGTGGCACAGGATGTAGTCGGGGGCCACCAGGCTCTGCCCGGCGTTGTGGAAACGAGCCCAGGTGATGCGCTGCACGGCGATGGCCAGGTCACAGTGTTGGTCCACGTAACACGGATTCTTGCCTCCCAGGATGAGAGTGACCGGGGCGAGCGAGCGAGCTGCGGCCTGAGCGATCCGGCCGCCCTCCTCTCTGCTTCCTGTCGAGGTTAAAACATCTTGATTTGTACTTTGGGAGTTAAAGTATGACGATGTGTTTGAGTTGATTTTCATCTTTACCTGAAAAGAAGACGTGATCAAATTTGAGCTCTACAACTTCAGGCAAATCATTTGTGTGCGCGAGAATTACATGGAAGCATTCCTGGAGGAAACAAGACTTACATTGTAAACTGCAGTGTACACAAATGGAGGTAAAGGCACAGTATGTATAGTTTAGGTGAAATCACTCCATTAACATAGCATTGCGATGATGTTTTGTTTCCATGGGGATAATCAGTTGAGTTGTGTTTTACATTAAACTGGAGTGAATCTTTAATTGTATCAGGAGCAGAACTTTACTTGAACATAAACATTACAGATGAAACGACTCACATTGTCCAGGTAGAAAGGGAAGAGACGATGGAGCAGCTCTGATGTGTGAGCGCTGAACTCAGGTGGACAGATGATCGCACAGTTTCCTACAAAAACAGACACAACATCAACAGTGACACACCCTCTGTGAACATGTCAGGGGTCAAACTAAATGAGTCAACCGAAAGATTAGCAGTTGGGACGTACATTCAGAAACCAACAGCAGATGGCAGTATTGTGCGAGAAGGAGCAATGAAGTGGTCTTATTCTAAAATACCAGCACACAGCAGTATGGTGCTGTACATTTAAATGAAATAAAATAATAACACAAATGATTCAGTCAACATGAAAGAGCTTTTATTTTGAAATGAGAACAAGAAGTAACCCTGATGTTGTCTGCAGAAAAAACCTTATAATTTGAAACTGTTATTTCTGTACTCTGTCGTCATTTCTTAAATTCATTTTTTTAAACTACATATAGTTTCATTAAATGATTGATTTCGGCACCTGCTGCGATGGCCCCGACCAGCGGCATCAGACACATCTGAACTGGACAGCACCAGGTCCCCATGATGAACACCACCCCCAGAGGCTCACTCAGCACCAGACACTCGTCCAGCGAGGTGGACTGCAGCCACGAGACAAACAAACAGGTGGAATTGGGTTTCAGCTCACTTCTCTCTCACTGAAAAGGTCACGGCAAAGTTTTAATCTGCTTCGGTGTGGTCGGCACAATGCGTCTCTTTGTCTCAGCCAGACGGAATGTTCTCTAAATAAAGGTCGTGCAAAATCACAAATACTAATCCCAATATTTTTTACAAGGATTTTTTTGATTTAGTTGAAGCCTCACCAGGTTCCTCTCCATGTGCTGCGGCTGCATCCACTTCTTCAGGTTGTTGATGGCGTGAAGAGCCTCATTCTTGACCAGCATCAGTTCGGACACAATCGTCTCAAAGCGTGGCTAATGAATGAATGAATGAATGAATGAATGAATGAATAAATGCTTTATTTTAAAAGCAATACGGAGAAAACAAAGAAGAAAATCATTTAACATGTCCCCAAAAAAGTAGGTAGAGGTATAAACTTAGTCAATCCTTCCCCCTCTCCATTAATCAGTAATCAATGGAAAATATACCAATACATATACACCAATTTAGCAAAACATATCAATATTTACATATATAAATACTGATCATATTAAATAAGTAGTATGAATAAACAAATTAATAATCTGTGAGAACAAATAAATAAACAAATGAAGACAAACATCACTGCTGGGTCCAATAAGTCAGTGTTCTCAGCTGAACGGTGATGCTATGACAACAACAGCACACACACACACACACACACACACACACACACACACACTACAGATGATGACTGTACCTCCTCACCCTCTCACCTTATGAAGATCTCTCCCGAGAGCGTCCACAAAGTCACACTCGTGCTCCTCCAGCATTCGCACCACCGCCTCCAGCTGAGTCAGCCTGAAGTTCTCCTTCAGGGAGCGTCCGGCGCTGAAGGCCACTCGGGCCCGTCTCAGCAGATCCTCACACTCCAGGGGGTAGGTCTTCATGCAGGGCTCCCCGAACCTGGTCCTGGAACAGCAGACACATCAACGCACGGCCAATGAAGTGACACGTTCTGAAACACTCCTCCGTCTCACACCTTCTGCAGGTTAGACGTCCGTTCCTCTGACATGCATGACATGCCTTCGATTTCCAGCTCATGTTCATTCCCCTCAGCGTATGTATGCGTGTGTGTGTGTGTATGTGTGTGTAAGTGATTGTGAGTGTGTGAATGCAGTGACTGTGCAGTTAAGCCTCACAATGAACCTGACTTGAGCCAATCAGGCGATGCACACACAGTATGACCCCTCTGTGATCTTACACTGCAGAGGGCCTGAGTCTGACCTTCTCGCCCACACACCTGGCCGATGGAGCTACGCACCGAGACACTAGCAGTGGGACCGCACTCTGAGTTCCACTCATGGTGCACATGTCCCCAAGGGCTGACCAGACACAACACATATCATCAATACCATCGATCACAGTCGGAGACAAGTGATTGGAGAAGGAGACAGAGGAGATTTAAGATCCTGGATTGAAAGAATCAAACTGAGACAGACAGGTTTTTAGAACTAGAACTACCAGATATCTCTCTTTGGACTCACACGCACACACACACACACACACACACACGCACGCACACGCACACACACACAGGTTCTCAGTTCCTCACCTGCGCAGGGTTTTAAACCACCTGGCTGGAGAGGGGCTCGGTGGGTTGCTCATGGTTCTTCAGCCTGTTGAAGCCACGTTGTTGTTACAGTCCTCACCCTCCTCACCTCATTAACACTCTCTCTCGCGCGTGCGCGCGCACACGCACACGCAGACACACGGTTCAAGAAACGGGCACAATACGACTCAGTCGTGCGCAATTACGCATAATCCGCCCTGCGCATTATCCAGGGAACAAGAATAAATTGCGAGACATTCATAACCTCGCAGCTTCATTCATTGCTGATAACAAAAAACAAACACGTGTTCGATTAGCAACAACAAGCTCTGAATACAATGGAACGTCATTTCCGGGGTCAGATCTATTTTTACTTCTAAATCAGGGGCCCATACTGGATATTGACCAATCAGACGTGGAAAATCCATGCACACTTCCGGATCTTGCAACATGCTCCTATCATTACTGACACTTTTTTTTCCCTTCAGAATATCTCTCTAAATTATACATGCTATGTATCGCATATACTTATTATATTCTATATATTCGTATTCATTCCAATGATTGACAGTAATTAACTATATCATTCCAAAGTCTTCTGGGCCCTGTCAGATTTCATTTGCCCGCCCCCTGACCACCCTGGCCCCTCCCCTGGATCCGCCCCTGCCCCTCCCACACACAGTACGTTATTGTGAATCAGTTTGTTATCTGGAGTTACAGAACCAGCTGGCAGGAGGATATTATTATTTTTACACATTATCATATGAATGCACACATTGTTTATGTAACCCCCAAATGATGTGTATTCAACTGCATTCTAGATCTTCACCACCAGATGTCAATACACACTGTGCCTTTAAGGTGAGGTGTAGGGCTTCACAGAGAATTAAAAAAACCATTTAAAAAAAACATTATATTTAGAAATGATTTAAAGAAAATCGTTTATATCGTTCGGATGTACATAATTTAACATTACAAGGAATTGAATGATCATAGACGGGAACAAATACACAGAGAGCTCCTCATTTACAACAACACACTCCACTCTGCAGCGCACTCAGTTCCAAAGACACTTCGACACAGAGATGGAAACTTTCACAGAGGGGCTGTCCACAGTTCCAGGATTGTTTATTTATTTATCTTTCTAAGTGTCAGATGACTTCAAAACTTCATCAGCTTCACCTGCCCACACAAGCTCAGCGTGCCGCCCGCTCCTGACATCATGTAAATCTGACGAGTGACCTCATCGTCAGTGTGGTAACTAACATCTCTCACACACTCAGAGCTGTGTGCGCTGTAAATCCATGTGAGGCCATTCCACTGTTTTCTTTTGTTTTTTGCTTGAAGGGATTAAAACGAGGAGAGGTGAAGCAAGATCCTCCTGACTCATTAATCAGATTTAAAAAAAACAGTTTTAATCGTATTAGTAATCCGCAGGAAAAGTTCTATACCTGTTTTGATATATATATATATTTATATAACTGTTGCATTTTAATCTTATTTTCTGTTAGTGGCCTTTATATCACTCATTAAGAACAGGGCGACAATGACAGAGTATGTTTCGTAGCATGTGTTACTTAGTGACAAAGTATTTATACTCATTCATGACAGAAAAAACATCATTTGCATAATAAGGAACTTGGTAAAATTTTGACATTTTCTTTGATCTCTTTGAAAACTGCTGATGCTTTTCAGCTAAAACGACTAAAAAGTCTCTTCCTTTAGAACTTCATAACGGAATTGAACCCTGTATAAAGTGATTTTTAGGCTTATTAGGTAACATTCACCCTCATGTCCCTTTCCCCTCGAACAGCAGACATGTGTGCAAGATTTCCGTCTAAAGGGAACATCACAACCAGTCCATGACATCATGTTGAGAGGCTTCTCACACCTCCGATTCTTTTCAGCATGGCTTACAAAGTCCACAGAGATAGGAGAGCGTCGTGTTACCGCCTCCTCGGTTGTTGTTGTTGTTGTTGTTGTCGTCATGGGTGTAGTGGTCGTACAGTGGTTGGGTTTCTGAGTCGTGTCGGCGGGAGCAGAGGAGGGGGAGTCCGGTTATGTAGCCCCCCGTTTCTATGGCTTGTTTCCAATATACGTGGTAACAGCTGAAACATAGTCGGACGTGACGGCGAGGGGGGAGGGTGGGAAGGCATGAGGCACTCAGCATTATTGGAAAGTGTAGTGTTAAATCTGAATTTTTACATAAGGTACAAACACGAGCATCATGGATCGACTTCTTTGCTTGGAGTGTAGGTCAAGAACACGAGTGACGAACATCTATGGACTTCATCTGCTCAAAGTGGCAGAGAAGAAAGGTCTCCAGTTCCCCAAAAAGTCTTTTCTACGTCAAACGGCAGCGAATGATCACGTCAACGTTTCTGCTGCTTCACTACAACTGAGGCAGATGTTTGGTTTTTAAAAGAGCTGAGGATGAACAAACCAGCGGGTCAACACTTCTCTCCGCACCATCTTTTGTGGGGAACAGGAAGGAAATGGAATGAAGAGATTTCCTTGGAGAAGGGACAGAGTGTTACTGAGACGGGGTCACAGTGACTGTGAGCCTCACCTCGCTCCTGGAGGCGCAACACAGAACATTGATTTGTCTTCCATTTATAAAAGATGCATCATGTTACATGAAACATTTTACGACTCATCCGACGTCGGCTAAAAGTCGCTTGGATAATGGAGTCCAAATGTGTGAGTATAACAACCATACATCACTTGGTTTCACTGTGTCTAATGGCTTGCATTGTATCCGTATTGCTTTCCAGTTCACTTACGATGGGAGTGTTAGTTCCGAGAATGATTCTGTTAAGCCTGAGAAACAGATCTAGACACTGTACATCTGAATTTCATCAAGTCAAATACACAACGTTTGGGGGATTTCTGGAGTGGGAGAGGGAGATGCTCAAAGTTGAGACTGTGCTGCAGAAACACCATCCCCTAAGACGAGAGGGAGAGAGAGAGAGAGAGCTGTGGAGGCGCCGAGCTCATCCAGTTTTAAAGAGACAAAAGGAGACTTTGTGGGTCCTTCGTGGGTCCCCTTTTGTTCAGGTGATGTCCCTTTGACATGGGAGACTCCAGCCCAGGTGAGCCGAGCCTCTTGCTCGGTTCGGACGGTCGAACACAAGCCTCCGGTGCAGATTGTCCCCGTGCGGCGCAGTTAGGACAGCTCGAAGCCCGTATTCATACTAATAGCGTAGCGCAGCTTGTCGCGCAGGATGCTCTTTTTGCTGTAGTTGGGCAGCTTGAGCAGGTTGAAGCACGTGGACGAGGTGGGAAGTCGACCTCCCGGCTCCTTCTTGCGGATTGTGAAAAATCCCCTCAGAACACTGCCGAGGGTGTCTCCGGTGTCCTGGACACAGGAAATGCTCTGTTAGCGCAAAATGTGACACGCAGACGGCAGCTGCAACACGGACAGTTTGCAAGGGGCATCACCTGATCATCTGAAACCTCCACGCAACGGATGGAGAAGGGTGGTTTGAGGTAAGCGAAACCAAGGAGAGGAGGTCTTGAACAGCTGGTGACAAACTACGGAGACAAAGGCAAAGACACGACAAATAAAGAGTTGCGCTGACTTGTGCTGGAAATGAAAAGCGCCAGGCTGTGACAAAAGAGAGCTTACTTTCAGAAACATAGCCCTCTCCTCAGCAGTGAAGTCACTGGACAGGATGTCCCACAGCCAGATGATGACGCGGTGGCTGCTGTGGAATCCCCCGTAGTAAACGGTGTGTTTTCTGAGAAGAAAGGCAAACGAGTCGTTTCATCATTTGTGACTGAGGCGATCGCATCCTCCAAACCAGAGACAAAGATGAGACGTGACGCACTTGAGGTCATCCAGGTCGATCTCAGCGTTGTCCCCCGAAACCAGACGCTGAACCTCAGGCGTGGAGAACATGTGCAGCCACTCGGGGTTGATGATGCTGCGGAAGCCGCGGATGAACGCTGCCGTCTGCTCTTTAATCTGCGTGTGCATCCGGAAGTGAGCCATGAGGTGGATGTAGCTGATCCTGCAGGCGTGGAGGAGCAGGAATAACAGACGTCACGAAAAAAGCCGACGTGAGGATCCTTTTCCTCAATCTCGACTAGACGTGTGTTTACATACTTGTTTTCATTGGTGACTGGCATGGTTTTACCTCCAGGTATCAGCTCGTGACAAACAAGCTGGAGGAGAAGACAAAAAAGGTCACTTCCCACTCATAGATGATCCTCTTTAACTACAGCGCATCATCCTCACCTGCCCCATGACATCCTCATCATAGGATAACGACAGCCCCAGATCCCCTACATCTCCGTCATAGCGCTGCAACATCAGACATCCACTTGATGTGAGAAATCAGACAACGACGATGTGAGCGACAGACGACGAATTAGCAAAGCCGAAGCTTCCCTGACCTTGATGGAAGTGAGGTTCTTGTAGAATTCAGAGTCCAGCGACGGAAGCTCGTCGATGGAGCTGTAGAAAGTGCTGTGATGGTGGCCCAAGACTTGGCTGAGGAAGAAGGAGGCGAACGGGACGTCCACAACAATGCCCTGAATTCGAAGAGGTTACGGAGTTACCATCGTTAATGACAGTTCGGGACAATCGTCCTCAGGAGATTCGCTTTACCTCGTACACGGCTTTCCCAAGCATCTTCCCCACAAACTCAAACAGCTGCAGGTGGTTCTCGTGGATGTAAGACGTGGGGGAAGGATACAGCCGTTCATTTCCACTTGTGGTCTGCGGGAAATAAGCATCGTATCAAAGCGAGTGACGGGAGTCAGCGGGGGAGGTGCGCTGGACTGAGATGGGTCCGCTGACTCACCTTGAAGAGATTGAGAGCAGGGTTGAAGACTTTTTTAATAATCTCCTCCAGGAATTCTTTGAAGACTCCGTCCTGGTCGATACCGGCCTCGTCCACTCCCAGGTCATTCACGAACTTCACGCGAATAACGCCTTTTATGGAATTCACAGGTAGCCGGCGGAGCTGATCATATCCATCCTGAAAGTGGAGGAGGTTAGAATCATTCTCAGTAAGATTCACATCATTAAACTATTTTTCTAGGTTTACTGAAACAATTCCAACACCTCCAGCATCCTCGAGCGATGAATGGTGATATGGGTGACGTGAGGTGAAGCCGAGCTGGTTTCCACCAGTCCTAAACTTTCTTTCTCCTTTGTTACGATGTTCCTGAACAGCAGCACCCTCTGGAACACAGAAAGGAAAAAAGTCACACAGCTGAAAATAATAACGAATAGACCTGAAATTAGGGATCATCCTTCCTCACGTTTTTATGTGGAATGACATGGGGGGTGTACTGCAGTAACAGCTGGGCTCTTCTCTTTCCTTTTTCCAGCTCTTGGAATAACAAGCTGGGCTTCAGGTCCCTGAACACAACATGACAGACACGTGAGCAATGATTTCCAACACAGTGAGACGCCTCTTCTGAAACAGCGGGCAGATGCATGTATGTACATTCATAGTTTGATCAAAACGTATCGAGTCTTTGTCTTTACGTACTTGCGGAGCCAGTGATCATCAGGGGTGAACCTTCTCCTGCAGTCCCGCTCATACAGCACCATCAACCAGCCGTGAACGCTGTGGAACAGCTCCAGTTTCTCTCCTTTTGCATTTTCTATGGAAACAATTCAGATTTGTCGGAAAAAAATGAAATACTTTTTAATGCACAACAATAAAAAATAAAGATGGATTCCTCAGAGGCGTTGGTGGTGTTTTGGGCTTTGATGGGCAGGGGGACATGGGTATTTTTTAAATGGTTGTGCTCCACAAGGGGAACTCGTCTCGTGATATTCAGGGTATAAAACATGGATTGGGTCTAATTAGGACGTTTTGTACCCGCTTTTTTTAATGTCCTACTATTGTCGTTGTTGGGCAGGGGAGTACTTTTGCATTCTACACCTTTAATCTAACGCCAACATCAATTCCTCAAAATTCAAAGAGGGGACACACTCACCTAAGATGCCATCCCATACCATCTTATACACAAACGTGTTCAGAAACGAGGAGATGGTGAGGAGTTCCTCGATCTTGAAAGATGTTTGCTCTTCGTAGACTTCGATGTCATCCAGGATTCTGTGACATGAAGACGACAGTGGGTCAGGAGATGCCACGTGGATATGAACATCATCATGTTGGAAAAGAGAATCGGCGAGATTACGTGATGAGGTGTCGAGAGCAGTCGCAGAACAGCATGAGCATCGACAGAAGCTGTTTGGACTCTTCAGTGTCATTGTTCAGACACTCCATGAAGAGCTTGAGGCCTCCCTGAGGACCCAGCTCACAGATGAACGCCCACAGTTTCGGTAAAAGGTCGTCGAGATGCGTCAGACCTGCGGTGAGAACAGGGGGAGTTTGCAGCTGATGAACTTTCCGGGATGTTTGTGACCGACATGTTTGTGTATTTCTTTGGCGCTTCTGAGACTGACCCGTGAGTATCTGGAGGCGTATCTGTGTCAGAGTGGACAGGGCCGTCTGGTAGAGCACACAGATGCTGCACACCTTCTGAACTTCAGCCGAGTCCACTCGCTTCCCTCCGACCGGTTTCAAGATGTTTCTCACGGAGGCAGACTTCTGAAACGCTCGCTTGAAGAGGTCTGACGACACACAGACGGATAAAGAGAACAACCAAGACCATGTCTCGGAACAATAACATAGTATTCACATTGGAAAATGTTTGTTTCGATGACTCACTTTTAACTGGTAGATTGTTTTGCGATGTGCTCGGCTGCGGCGGAGGGGGAGTGGGCTCTTGACTCTCGAGCTTTTTAGAGAGGACGTCGCTGAAGAGCGTTCGGATGACAGACACACCCCACAGGTACTGAAGCTGCTTAGTGACCAGCGGCATCGACTCATTCAGGCTGGGAAGAAAAGACAAGAGGATGTAGCTTCGTTACTATTTGGGATTATTCTCGAACATTTGGCCAAGACAGTTCTATCTCCAGCGATTGACAATTTGCCCGGAGGTCTATTTGAACGTATTTTCTGGTAAATTCCTATACAACACATCAGGAAATATCCCACTCATTAACTGTGGTGACTTTATAGTGCTTAAAAAAGGTGGGTGACGTCAAGGACCTGATAAGGTCACATTTACTAGCTGGTCTAAGTTTGCAATGATTATTTTAACAAAAATGATTGTGTTTCTTAGCCGTGTGTTTGCTGCCAGGCCAATTTCCATCAGTCATCCAAAATCCAATGCAAAGTCTCACTGAATCATTTCTGAGGGAACCGGTGCGACAAGAACATCCAGGTAGCCATCAAAAATGATCCATTGGGGCTCAAACTGAACATTTCCTGGTGACCTTTTTATTTATCACATCTATTCAAGTGTCGGTATCACTTTCTTACTGACCCGTAATCCACAGTTTGTGAGAACCAGCCCAGGACAGGGTGCCAGTGGGTGAGGTTGGACTTCTTCTGGGACACATATCTCTGGCAGTAGGACAGCATGTCAGTCAGGTCCTTCACAAAATGACTGGCCTCCTCTTCAAGCACTTTCTCATTGAGGTAACCCAAGTGAATGAGATTCCCTAATCAAGCCCCAGACAGACACAGTCACATGGGTTAAGTCAGCTGTGCACAGGTGTGACCAGCGAAAGTTGCATGATGCCGTTTGCGTGACAACACCGTACCGAGTAAGCAGAGCGTGTGGCTCCCCTCCAGACACACACAGATGTCCGAGCACTGTTCTTCACGGCTGAGAAACAAAATGAACTTCCGCAGGAGGTCGTGTGTCTGGATGGACATCATACACTGTAGAAAGAGAGCAGATATGAAACCCTCCACATCTGATAGTCAAGCTTTCCATGTACGATGCATATGACAAGGCCTTTACCTCTGGAGTGAGCACATTGAGGTGGGTGACGACGGCTGGAACTGACATGATGTGGATGAGGAATGATCTCAGCAGGTTATCTGAGAAGTGAGCAGCGATGACTGGCCTGCAAAACATGAGCTGGAATGAAAAGAAAAGCCTGCAAAGAACGGACATAACACATGCCCTCCTGCAATGTATGCATTCAACACTTTTATGTGTCTCTCAGCTCACCTTAACGATAAAGTGAAGATGGCCGTTAGAGTGCCTTTGGACAGAGAGGGTTTAGAACGAGCCAAGCCATTGGTCAGCAAGATCTGGAAGTGTTGAAATGACATTCAATGTGCATTATTCATTGAATAACAGCTGGCCATGCAGAAGCAAATAGGCACAACAAATATTCAATATGCATGAACTGTGACACTGAACCTGCAGTATCGCATAGAATCCCTTTTGATTGAGATGCCCCATGATATTCTCACAGATCCTCATCATGGCAGGTCTGAGCGCTTCACCTTGAAGAACAGAGGTAATTATCATTATCTGTATATTTTTTACGATGCAAAAACGATGTCCTATATCAAATCAAATGATTTCGTGGAGACATACCCTTCCCTCTGACTATCCTCCAGGTGGACGTATCTGTAAAGGTCACCAGCATGGTGAGGTACAGGGTCACCAGTTTATTGTCCTGAAGGATGTCAGGCTGCATATCACAAGAAAGCAGAGTTAAATCATGTGCGGTGTTCGAGTAGCAGTGCACACATCTCAGGTTTGCAGTCAAGACGGACCTTTAAATTTTTCAGTAGCTGACAGCAGGTCCACAGCACATCTTTTATCTGCTTGATCCAGGGAATGGTGAGGTCTTTGGAAAGAGCCAAGGACACATACCACACCTGAGGGACACACATGGAAAACAGTCTCTGACACACTCTCTACATGTCAGAGGGGCGAGAGGTGAAGGGTCAAACGTGAGCACACTCACTTTCGGTTCATTGTCGACCTCCATGCTGGCAAGAATAGCTCGGCAAAGCTTCTCGAATCTCTGTGTGATGCAGAGGATTAGATGGAATGATCAACAATCTAAAATCTCTGCACAAAATACCAGGACATATATGAATAACAATTTTATTCAGGAGAACAAACTTAGTTCTAGGTTATTCTCCATGTTGTAAGAGGTGAGATATACGTCTCCATCACTAGATGGCACTAAATCCTATGCATCATTCCTTTAAGTCTTCAATGTGTTTTGCAGTATTTATATCCTTGTTCCACTGTAGTAGTGTGCTATCTTGGAAAAGCCTCCCTCTAATCTCAGGGAACTTTCTGGTTCAATAATGGCTACATAAATAAACAATAATACCAAATGGCATCATCAGCAACTCACCATCTTATCTTCCAGGCGATATATGAATAATAACTTCCGAGCAATTTTGAAAATTGAAAGTGCATTTCTTTTTGACGTCCCAGTTTCAGATGCTTGAAAATAGTCATCAACTTCTTTCCTGGAGAGACACAGAGGAGAAAGCAGCCTGGCGTCATGTTGACATGCAGACGGGATGATCACAGCTGCACTTCAGTATTATGTTTATGACACAACATAGACTTTATTCTAGAGAGCATTTGTTCCTCCTTTAATGGTCTGTATTCATATGACCATTTATTGCAGTATTATTTTGTAAACCATGACATTATATATTCATTAACTTTAGTTGTCATCCTTGCTGTCCTTGTTGTCACTGATACTTTCAACCAAAAAAAAGATTGGGATCAGTTTCCCTGTAAGTTCATCGTATCCTTGGTTAACGAAGCTGAGTCTGATGTTCTCGACAAACAGAGAGAAACAAAAACTCCTCCATCTGCAGAAGGTGAGTAAACCCAGCTGCAGCAGCAGCAGCACAGACAGCGGTACCTTATTTGTTTCTGGAGGCTGCAGCGACACAGGAACCTCCTGACCAGAGCCTGGATTTGGGTGGCTGCTCTCTCCTTCTCCTTATGCCCCTTCCTCTCCTCCCTGGCCAGCCTGGCTTTGTCCAGGAACTCGGACTTGGAGCTCTGCGGTGCACTGAACATTGTGCACCCTGGTGTGGGGGGGACACAAGGACCGGACCAGGTTAGCTGCTACATAACGGAAGTATAAAGACCATGCTAAACGTGATGACATTTTTGAGAGCAGCCTCCTACTTCTCACACCACACTCACCGGTGATGTTCCTCTCCCGGAGAAGACTCGGGGTGGCCTTCAGCCTCCTGCAGCTACACGTCCTCACTCATCTGCTGCTCCTGTGGATCCGGGCAGGACGAACAGCTGCTGGATGCTGGAGACTAACTTGTCATGTCTCTGGAGCTGCTGCGGGGCGATGGAGTAAAGATGGCCCAGTTAGCTTACTGGGCTAGCTCAAGTTCACCGCTTATCGGCTCGATGCGTCCTCGTAGAGAATTTTTCCAAAGTCATTTACAAATATTTATCAGCAGGGTGAGTTTAGTTTCACTCCCGCGCGACTGACAGCATCAAAAACACAGGGAACACGCCGTTTGGAAATGTAAACAATGAGAAGGGGTCCGTACATACACTGCAGCCATTAATCCTGTGTGCAACGTAAAATGATTCCGGGTAGTGCTCTGCCTCCGTGAGTGTTTGTTGGACAGACCCAATATATATTTGAACTGTGTTACGTCGGCCAAACATGTAACATTTAAATGAGCTACTTTACGTTGCATTTGACAAATCAACCTCATGTAATTGTTTAATGAGAGTACATTTAGAGATATATTTACAAATTCAGACTATTTTGGTCAATACTAAAGCAGTGGAATGGTGCCAGAACTCAAATGGGGGCTCTTTCTCGGCGTTATTAGATAGATTTAACGAGTTAAAACTATATTTTCATTTCTATTGAATAAATAAAACTGCTTCGAATCAGCCAGGGGCCGTCTGTAAAGTGCAACATCACAAAGAGACACTGCAAAGAAAACTTTGAGGAAATGATGTTATAGTTTTAGGGCTTTATGTGAAATACTAAATTTAGTACCTCCTCGACCGTACACTCAAGGGTACAGCCATTAAAGATGTTGAGATGTTCATGCAATAACAGTCAAGATAATTATGCTTTGGTTTTATTGGGTGCATTACAAACATGTCACTATTCCTCTTATTTATTGTTGTCGTGTTTAGTCTAACAAAGTTTCACACTTCCTGGATGAAGGCACACAATCAAAGGCATGTGTTTCAATTCTTTACCTCAAAGACACTGAAGTCCTGTTACACACTGACAGCAGTCAGTTAGGAGAAGTTACTTCCAACAAGATATTTAAGCAAAGTGAGACAAAACAGAGGTAATGTGCAGGGTATGATGTATTGGGTAGTCAATTTAATATCTCACCCAAATTCCCTGAAACGATAGTTTAAATCATTTGTAAACGGTAGTGTGAGTCCTAGGATACTCGTAATTCAAAATCTGGTGGCTATCAAGAGTAGCATAGAAAACGTGTTGAGTTTTTCACCTGATATAATTCGCTAAAATCTTACGTTTCAGAGAAAACAACTTTTCATTCCATTTCAAGAGTTAACCATACAAGTGTTTGTTTCGAGGGACTATTGTTGGTGTTACACCTTCCGCAGCGGAAACGTCCAGACTTTGGCTAAAATGAAGTACAGTTAGTTTTAAAACAGGCGGGCATACAATAGCATGAAAGCAGTGGCTCTAAAGTGAAGTGTTACGTTGTTTGGCCTTAATTTGTCGGCTCGTGAACGACTTTTGCGCAACGTTAACCCAGTTAAGTGAAAAGTCCCTTTAAACGTGACACAGGAAAGGTGACGTAATTTTCACGACTGCGCACCGGAAGGGAGAGGGTGTTAGCTGACTGACATTAGCAAGAGGTATTGACGAAGTCGGCTACGTCTTCTATGGTAAACATATTTTTACATTTTTAATCATATTTTTGGCACACAATAATATCGACGACATGTTATGAAAGTTCCGTTAAAATTCCAGAGATTCAAATTCTCCATCCCTCGCCAGATTTGGAACACTCGTATGTAACTTTAGTTGATGCTAACCAGCTAGCTGGCTTATTAGCGGTGCTAGGTACAGTTAAATTAGAAGTTACTGAGCATAGAGCGACAATGTTCAACTTTACATAGCAATATAAAAGCTGTTATCGGTCTGATCATGTACCAACGGTCATTCTTCAAAATACTGATCGATACCAACATTGTGTAGGGGTGTTTTGAGAATGGTTTCTGCCATGCTAATCTCTCCACTGCTTAGCTAATTTTCATGACAAGCTAAAAAGAAGTAATACCGACTGGTGACAATACAAAAGTAATGAAGTTTCAATCTCAATAAGAACACGTATTCACGATCGCTCTTCAATACTGTTTATAATTGCTAATGTTGACATCGCTTTCCCTTCAGAAAGAACGTTTGAAAAGTTTTGCTTATGAAATGTACCAATCATATTGGTTAAAAGTACAGTCTGTGTTAGATTTTAATAACATTTGAGTGGAGAAAACCTATGCTTCAGCTGAGTTCCCCTCAACTCAAAGAGGTCGTATTCTACCCATAAGACTGACAGTTCATCGTCTCCCCCACTCTACGTTCAGAGCCCTATATGAATGTTTGTGTGACCAGGTGAATGTAATGTGTTGTAAAGTGCGCTTAAGGGTCATCGACATTTGTATTTATATTTTTCTCTGTGCCAGGAAAAGATGTCAGGAGAGAGCGTGGAGAGTTCAGCCGTGCCCGCAGCTACAACTCGAACTACATCCTTCAAGGGCTCCAGTCCCAGCTCTAAATATGTCAAGTTAAATGTGGGTGGGGCACTGTACTACACTACAATGCAGACTCTGACCAAACAGGACACGATGCTCAAAGCCATGTTCAGTGGCAGAATGGAGGTTCTCACTGACAGCGAAGGTAAGTTGATTGTTAAAATCTCACGATTTATTTGTTCCCATGACCTGCCATAATGTGACCAAACTGAATACTTCTGGGTCATATCGATAGGTTGGATCTTGATCGATCGCTGTGGAAAACATTTTGGATCAATCCTGAACTATCTCAGAGATGGAGCTGTGCCGCTGCCAGACAGCAGACGGGAAACTGAGGAACTACTGGCTGAGGCCAAGTATTACCTTGTCCAAGGGTTAGCTGATGAATGCACAGCTGCCTTAAAGGTATTGTCACCACACAGGACTGTTGGTTTCGAAAATGCATTGATAATTCATCGCTATGACATTTGAATAAACTGTTAGTTGAGGTTTGCATAATAATATTGTTTGGTATCTATATAACTCAATGCTCAATTCTCAATGGTTAGGTTAAGATCAAACCGAACAGAATGTTGATCATTTTCTATGTTCATCATGAGATCCATTAAATGATCCGAAACCAGTGTTGGAGAGGGTGTTGCCACCAAGTGGCTCCCTCTTCTGATGACATGTGGTTGCAGCAGTTTCACATTTGGAACCTTTTTTGTTTGTGTTTTCAGAACAAAGAAACATATGAACCTATCTGCAAAGTGCCTCTGATGACATCGTCAAAGGAAGAACAGAAGCTTATTGCCACTACTAAGAAGGTATGGTGTTTTTGTACAGAATCTAATAAAGTTGTAATGTTCAATATCAAGAGAAAAATGCTGAAATTCCTCTGGAAAATGTGTCTTCACAGCCGACTGTCAAACTGCTCTATAACAGAAGCAACAATAAATATTCATATACCAGGTGCGTTTTCTTTAACTTATATCAGAAGAATGTCCTTGGAATTTTCGAAGTTGTCTCAATAAATGACTTCTTTGTATTTCTCCGCCTTTCCAGCAATTCAGACGACAACATGCTGAAAAACATCGAGCTGTTTGACAAGCTGTCCTTGCGTTTCAACGGTCGAGTCCTTTTCATCAAAGACGTGATCGGAGATGAGATCTGCTGTTGGTCATTTTATGGCCAGGGACGTAAGATTGCTGAGGTCTGCTGCACCTCCATTGTTTATGCCACAGAAAAGAAGCAGACAAAGGTTAGCACATACCTTTCCAAATGTTCACACTGTAAAGAGTTGGATGTGAATCCTTAAGCATACTTATATGTTGTAACCCTCTCATCTCCCCAAACCCTAGGTTGAGTTCCCCGAGGCACGCATCTATGAGGAGACCCTCAACATTCTACTGTACGAGTCTCACGATGGGGGTGGTCCAGACAATGCCTTGCTGGAGGCCACAGGAGGTGCCGCCGGGCGATGTAGTCACCTGGATGAGGATGAGGAGCGAGACCGAATCGAGCGAGTGCGTAGGATTCACATCAAACGGCCCGACGACCGCACGCATCTCCTCCAGTGACCCTCATCCTCGGACCCTCAGCCTGTGCTACTTCTAACCTGGACAGTCTTTGCACCACGCTTGTGCCTTAAAGCATCTATCTCCCTCTCCCTCACTCGCATTTAATTAGTTGGAGACTACTACGAGATGAGCCTGTCATACAACAGTGTGGAGTGGTGAAGTGGTTTTGTGTGCATTTGTGTGTCCACTTGTCACCTTTTGTTGTGTGGTCTGACAGGCTGTTGTGATCGTTGGTCATGATTGCCCTTATCACTGTTTTCTGCTCATGTGCAATGAAAACAACAAGATATTGTCAGTATACATTTGTTATTTGAAACCCGAACTAGATGACATCTAGTAGAACAAATCGTGTAAGCAGCTAGAGATTCATGTATATAATTTTTTGCTTTTCCTTGTCGTGGTTCCGAGCGGTCCACCGAAAACACCTACAGTGGATCAACCGGGTGTCGAACGCAATGAGGCCAGATGATGGCACTGTTTTACTCTTAGATCTTTTCACGGCTCTATCTCTAGCCTGCAAATACTGGCAAGTAAACCTTTTTACAATCTATATTTTTTTCACATTTACAAATATCACAGGTGGACGCAACATAGTGGAATGCCTCCGCCACTTTTAGCTGTAACAAGCATTCTCCCTTCACTCCACTAGCTTGATCATTATTTTCAGTGGAGGAAACCTGAGCTGTGACCTGAGGTGTTAAATGTACGGGGTTGATTGACTGATGGACGCTGAGGTTGAAGCGAGTGACTGTAATCAGAGATCTCCCCGGGCAGGAAGGGAATCCTGTCTACACGTTTTTAAACAGGGTGGAGAAATTAGACATGTCCTTCCTCACCACATTCATGTGAGAATGTACTGTTTGCACACTATAGGTTTAAATCGAAATATGTCTAACAATTACAGTACTTGTAGTTCTGTTGCACAGAAGTGACCATATATGTCTGTTTTATATTTATACCTACTTTATCACAAATAAATTTCTACAAACATTCGTATGTTCTGTTTTGAATTCGCAAATGACTCGGAGCTAGAGAAATGACAGTTATACCTTCTTTTTAAGCTGGTCATGATAAAAGCTTATCTAATTACTGTATTTATCTACATTCATGTATTAACCTCTTGTTTAAAACCAAAAAAGGAGCTGCAACTCTTTTAACTTAATTGCACTTTAATGGGACTTTGTAACGTAGGGATAGAAAAAAAAGATCCAGGCCTTGTTGAGTGTGTCTCTTTCTGCTCAGACAGACAGTGATCTTCCCTTCAAGGGGTCTCCTGATGAAATATGCAAAAGCTTCTTGAGTGTCTCTTCGTCCTCACACGTTACCTTGTGCGAGTCCGGGTGTTGACCTGCAGGGACACATTCCAGGTGGGGTTCATCTTCATCAGTAAACTCAAACCAGAACGTGCCATAATACTAACTCATCATCGACACTGAACTCACCACCATGAGGTGTCCGTTCTTGGCCTTGTACACCATGGGCTCTGGCCCGATGCTAAAGTCCACTGCACTCTCTTTACCTGGCTGGGTTTCGATCTTGATACTGAGAAGCCACAGAAGTATTTCACACATCACTCATCATTTCATGTAGAAATCACAGCCGAGACAGACACTAACCTGCCCTGAACCACTTTAATTGCATTTTGTTTGTTAGCGATGACGGAGAGTTTGGTCAAAAACTCAAACAAGTGGTCACACTGCATCACCAGGTCTCCCTGAAATACAGACAAGAGGAGATGCTGTGGGGCAGATTCGGAGGAACTGAAAACGACAACAGAGACATTCAGGTGATAACACACTCATTAAGAAATGCATAGGCTACACACAGAACCTTTACATTTGTCATCAGTGCATCATTTACAATCACTGTATAACCAATGCTTTTTTTCCCCAGAGCTCCACGTTGCCCAAACACCTGCTGCATTTTCCACATACCTTCTGTTTGGGATCCTCACATGTGATGTGGAACACAATCGTGCCGTCGGTCAAGTTACTGACTGAAATGCCTGCAGCGGGACGAACAAATATGAAATCAATCAATATCTATATGAATGAATGCTGAGTAAAGTGTGACTCATCCCATCGGTGTGACCTTTGAGGAAGGTGTAGAGAATCCTCTGCGTGATCTTGGCCTCGTCCACCACGTACGCAGCTGCCTGAGTGAGGATGAGCTGTCGAGGCCTCGGTTTGAAACCGTTCCTGTGGTACTTTACCACTGGAACGCTGTACTGCACAAACATGACATACACATACTCAGTGAGTGGTGGCTGCTCTGTGTGTGTGTGTGTGTGTGTGTTTATTACCTTGACATGCTCGTTGCGAATCATCTGCATGACCCTTGGGTTTATATCTTGTTCACCTGGAGATATGAGATAGTGGGAAATCATTCCTGAACAAATAAATGGCCCAAATATGTATAGATACTATATACAGGTATATACATATATATATATATATTCTTCGTGTAGCTCCACCCTGTGTTAAAAGTAAGAAGTACGACACTGTTAAGTGCCATATTCCATTTGGTTTGGGGAATTTGCTTTGGGCCAAAAAAAAAAAAAATGGACCACGTGCCACAGTTGGCCCCCGGGACGCAGTTTGGACAACCCTGATGGCAGAGAACCAATGGCAGCCTTTAGTTTTAAGGCGTTCAGTATGCCCATTTTGGGCTATTGTAAAAACATGGCGGTGCAACATGGCGGCCATTGCACAGAGAACAGCCACTCAATGTAAAGAAGAAGGGCTCATTCTCGGGTCCTGGAAACAGCAAATTGGGACATGCAGGTTATCATGGACATATCAGCACAATCGTTTACAAAATAATTCAACCTACATCATGTACACGGGATCTTTAAAAAACAAATGTTGTTATCAATGAATTCCTCTTATCCGTATATTGCTATCCTGTGTGATACTTACTGATTCTGCTATCTAAGAAAGGACTGGCGACACTCTGTGGATAACTGTCCTTCTTGCCTTTGAAGATGGAGCTGGTGATGAGTTTCAGTTGAAGCTGACGGGACAAAAATCACCCGATCACTTCAAACAGAGCGCGTGACCGTCCGGTCTCATACGAACATGTGACATTCCACCTGTGTGTTACCTGAGCTTTCCTCTGGGGTCTGATCCCTTTCACATATTTCCGCACCAGCAGACGGTAGTGAAGCATTCGCAGGATCTCCGACGCCTGGTCAAAAAAAAAAAATAAAAACACGGGCAAGATAAAATGGCGGTTCGTTGCGGCCAACGCGTTGGGCGGCGGCGTCGTACCTCGGAGACGACGTTTGGTGGAGTCAGCCAGGTGGTTTTATCCAGAACGCTCTTTGGCAGATTGTCTTTGAGTCGGTTCAGGTAATTCTGTCTGACGAAGGCCAGGTACTCGGAGTTGTCCGTGTTCTTGGCCTGCCCTCTGGTCATGTAGCCTTTGATGAATCTGGAACGGGCCGTTTAATATTAGATCAGTGAAAACGAGACTCCGAGAGCAGACGGGGGTATCGTTTGTCCGTCTCACTTCTTGATGACTTTCACGGCCCAGGCCCTTTTCTCTCTCTCCTTCCGAGCCTGCACTCCTCTCCAGCACGTCTCGATCTTGGTGGCTGAGGGCGTGACGGATGGAAGGGAGTCTGGAGTCACTGCACTGTGGCCCCTCTGGCCCCCCGGTGGAGATCGTGTTTTGTGACACTTACCTGCTTCTTTTTGTTTCCTGAATTCTCCTTTCGCCCTGTAGCCTTTGTATTTGGCCTGGAGTCTTGTTGCTACGGATACCGGGAGTACACTCAAAATCACTGCGGCGGCTGTCGGCGCCTACGACGAAGGATCAAGTCGGCTGCATTCACACTCACCGAGTTCGTGTTTACATTTCTCGAAGGCGTCCTCTGTGGCATAGAGCGTCCGCGGATGACGGATGAATATTTTGGTTCTGTGACAAACGGGGAAAGAAAACGTTGTCGTGGTTTGAATGACATCCCCCGTGTGGTGTTGCGGAAGTGCGTGTTTCCTCACCGCCCCATTTTGTATTCATTTGGCAGGTAGCCCAGGTGCTGAATCAGCACTTCCACTCCATCAGCAGGTTCGCCTCTCCAGTGAGGCCAGGTGGCCGGGCACAGGGCTTTATATCTGTGACGCAACACATTCAGAAACATCGAAGAATGAGGCAGGAAGGATGAACTCCATTCAAAAAGTTCTTTAAAGGTGCAGTGTGTAAGATTCCAGTCACTTCTTGCCACTTCTGTATACTAAACATCTCTTGAGCTATAATGACCACTGCAGGCTGCCATACATTCTCCTGTAAGCTAGAAGGGTGAGGTGATGGATACAACACGCACATTCCCAAATAGATGGTCACCAAATCTTACACCCTGCACCTTTAAAGGAAAAGTATGTACAATTTTCCGAAAAGAAATCAAAACACTTGACCCTGAATGCTACAACTTTAATGAAAAATAAAATGAAATCAAGAATCTCAAACTCCGTCCGCCCTCGTACCTCTTTAAGAAGACCTCGTATTTACGCCTGTAAGCGAACCCAGCTCGTCGGACCCGGAGGTGCTCCATCAGCCCCAGGTACTTCACCTGGTGTCTGATCAGGGCTTCATCAAACTGGCCTGTGGTGGTGTGGATAAGACCAGAATCAAACCCACACTGTTGACTTCCTGCTTTTTTTGGACCAATGAAAGTACCTGGCTGTTTGGACTCGTTGGATTTCAGGCAGCGGATGTACCAGGCCTCTTTAGCCATGAGGATCTCTGTCAGCTTCAGCAGGCTGCTCTTAAACTGGGTCGCCACCTACAGACACAACACCAGGGAGGTAATCCCCAACAGTTCATCTGTCACATCCATATGGCTTCGTGATGACACACTCACTCTGCTCACCACTGACTTGGAAATGAAAGAATGACTTGTCTTTGTCTTGGAGGTCACTCCACATAATACACCACTTATTTGTTCCGTCTCACTTATAATCCCTTCTCTGTACTGGAGCCTGACCTGTATAGATCGGCGTCAATACGTGAGATCAATGTAATTATGTAATGGTTAAGAGTTGTAATTGAAGTGCAGTCATTTAGAATTATATTGGCAGGGATGGAATATTAAGCACTGATGTTTTCCTGAGTGTAAAATCCCCTGAATGTGCTGCACTGTTGTTTTCATCACTCTAGAATGAGCCCCTCAGGAGCGGGTCCTCTCTATGGAGGCGGCCATGTTGCACTGACATGTATTTACAGGAGCCCACGTTGGACAAATTAAACTCTTTTTTTTTTTTTCCTGTTTTTTTTATAACAGGGGAAGGCTGCCATAGTGTTGGGACACCTCACTCATCCTGGTGCATAATGACGGACACGAATGCAAATTCAAAACACACTGATTGCTCTAAATTCATTTGACATATTTTGTCATATAAAATGTGAATTGAATGTTTATAATGCAAAATTCAGGCCTTCTTTAAAACTCATGATAATGCCTTGGAAAAGAAATCCCGGTTGTTACATGGGAGCTATAACAAAGCGTTGATGACAGCGTTCACTGTATTACAGTGAGTTGTGGTAAAGTGAAGGGAGACAGTATAAACACTCACTGTTTCTGGTCGCCGCCGGCTGTCTGGATCCATGATGGAAAAACATTCTTTGACTATGGCATTTTTAGACTGACACATCAGCTACACACACACACACACACACACACACACACACACACACAGAACAAGAGAGAGGGAGCAAGAGGAGAGTGAGACATGAAATCAAAGCTTCTTTTCTGATTTTCATCTTTTTCCCCCATTTCTGAAACTAAGTCTCGATTATTGTTGTATCTCACTGAATAACATTTCAGACTCACATCTTTTATGTTTCTGTATAACAGGTCATTATTCTTGTCCAGGAAACCTAAAATATATAGTCACAAAAAAACAGAGATCAAAACTCAGATCTTTCTAAAGTGTGAAAATTGGATGTTTGAAGCCAGAAGTTTTTTTTTTCTTTTTACCCACAACACAGTAGGTGACCTCTCCGGCATAATGCAGGAGACGGAAATCTCCCCTCTCCAGAGTTTTTCGTGTCACTTTGTCAGCCAGTTTGTGCCTGAAAAGAAGGCAGGGAGGGAGGGAGGGAGGAAGAGGGAGAGAAAGAGAGAGAGAGAGAGAGAGAGAGAGAGAGAGAGAGAGATGAAGGGTGAGAGGTGAATCCTAATCCTCCATCTCTATCGGCTCATTCACTGGTCTGCAGAGCCCTGATCCTCACACTGTGTCATTTAGACGGAGTTAGAATTGAATAAAACAAGGAGGTCGATATCAAATGATGACATTTGCGAACAATATTGCCACAATATTTAGGTATTTCAACATACAAAGGAAATATTCGTAAACATATATATGACATATGGATGTTGTTCAACCGGACTCACGTGACAAAGTGCGGGTGATTTCCCATCTTCTCCTCCAGCCGCTCCAGGAAGGTGAGATCAGTGGCGTCGCCCGGCCTCAGACACTCTTCATCCTGAGGGGTTTGTTTATTCATCACTGACCTCAGATTGACATGTGAAGACTTAAAAAGGTCCGACTCAGCGTGTACACACCAGTATGGATATGATCCCTCTGTGTTTCTCCTCCACCAGGTCACAAATGATCTTGTTATTGAAGAACTGCACGGGCTCCCACTGTGGAAGGGAAACACCGGGCGAAAGTCACGCGAGTCCCGGCTCAAACGAACGCGAGCGCAGGTTTTAGCGTCGTCCACGTTACCTCGATATCCTCCGCTTCGTATTCCTCCTGCTCAGATTTGAGAGTCAGCTGGATGAAAAGCTGCTGCAGCTTCTCGTTGCAGTAGTTTATGCAGAACTGCTCGAAACTGCAAGAGACGAAAACACGATGTCAATATTCAAACGTGAAAACCTCCATCTCGTCCTTTCGTTGCATGGACATGTACTAAAAGGCGCTCAGATACCTGTTAACATAGAACACCTCAAATCCATATATGTCCAGAAGTCCGATCACGGTCTTTCTTGTGGAATCCTGGTGGAAAGGGTTTCAGGGTTAAAGGGACAGTTTGTAGTTTTAACATGGTTCAGAACTAAGCACAACACCGGCTGCGTGAGCGGCGCCGGAGCGACCGTGTGATTCCTGGTGTGACCACCTCACCTCCTCCAATCATCCGACAGTAAACATTTCAAACTCCTCCTCTCACCTTGTTCTCCATGGACTCGTTGATCCTCTTGACCAGCCAGGTGAAGGTCTGACCGTAGACGGCTTTAGCCAGGGCGTCTCTGGCATAGATGGCGTGATCGATGGTGAACGGGCTGAGAACCTTGACGGAGAGAATCTCATCTTTAGAAACAGTGAAGGCTTGAATGTCAACAAAGTTCTATGACGATATAGACGTTCAAGGTGCAGTGTGTGAGATTGCTGTCATTTTTGTCACTTCTATCGCTGGGAGAAAATGCAACAAAACGATGACATATCGTATATGATTTTCACACACGTGCAACTACGCCACTAGATGTCGCCAAATCGTACACACTGCACCTTTAAGCACACTCTGCCCTTTGCACCTGGTCTTTGCTGGCTTCGATCTTCCTGTACGTCAGTCCCTCTTTGAGAGTGCGAGCATCGATCCCAAGTAGCTGTGAGAGCGAGAGCAGCACATGAGACCCTGTTTCTCCTTCAGATGCAGAAAGGATGTGTTTTCTTACATCGCAGACCCAGCGCAGCTCGGACACGTTGTCGAGGAGGACGAGGCCTTTACTGTCAGAGTCAAAGTGGACGTTCCCCAGATGGAGGACGCTCGCCACGATTCTGAACAGGTGCTGCGCAAAAAGCAAAAAAAAAAAAAAAGAAAAGATTATAATCAAAGCCGACGCCACGCGTGCCAGCGAGCAGCAGCGTCCGACTCACGTTAGTGTTGACGTCGTCGATGTTGATGATCTGCAGCGCGTTTTTCACCGTTTTCCATTCGTTCGTGTCGTTGATGGACGACACGATGGCACACTCTCCCTGTTCGGAGACAACAACGGCGTGATGTCAGAGTCCGTTAGAGCCTGGTGAATGACCACGCGTCCGCATGGGTCACGCAGGTCACACAGCACCTGGGTCAGGTACTTGTAGCGCTGGCAGTCCCTCTCCAGGCCCAGCTGCCGCAGCAGGTCGTCCTCTCCTCCCTGCACCAGCTGGTAGAAGATGTGGAAGTTTCTCTCCCCGTGATTCTGATGCACAACCCTGGACTTCTCCAGCAGGTAGTTCAGGATGTGGCCACCGACCGCTTCCCCCTACAGGCGTCGTGATCCCAAACACAGCAGCTCTACTATGTTTCTATCCTAGAAATCGTTTTTCGAGGATGTGATTACAATCGCATCGTTCTCAGATTCTGATTGGTCTCTGATTAAAGGCGGAGGATGAAGGATTTAGGTTATCTATGCACGGTAATGTACCATACGATCCACTGAAAGCTGGATGGTTTGTGTTCTTGCTAGTCCAGCTCTAGCTGTGTAGTGAAAAGTGGGTCTGTCTTAATGGACGCTGCCATGTTTCTATGGTAACCAAGAATATATCTCACATATCTCCTAAATACGCACATGGGAGCGGAGCTGCATTCTGTGGCTTCACAATCAATGCCGACAAATCCCACACACTAAACCCTTAAATTGCTTTTTTTTGCTAAATTAAGACCCTGTCATTTTCTATGTCGTGCATTTCAAAGTTTAAAAAAACGGACAATAGTGATAATATGATTGATTGCAGTTACGGAAAACACTCTTTGTCTGTATCTTGCAACTGGTCTTTTACCTCACTGTCAAACTGAATGTCCATGTACTTCCCAAAGCGACTTGAGTTGTCATTTCTCAGAGTTTTGGCATTCCCGAAGGCCTGAAAAGTCAAAAACAAAAACAAGAAACAAACAGACCAGAATCAGAGAGCCAGTACAGCCCGAGCGTCTCTGCACACAGACCCAAACGGTCGCGGGCCAGACCTCGAGGACGGGGTTGGACATGAGCATTTTGTCTCGCACGGTGTTGAGCAGCGCCGTGCTGGGACAGCTGACGGCGTAATACTGCAGGATCTTCTTGGAGGCCTCCGTCTTTCCCGCGCCGCTCTCACCAGAGATGAGGATGAAGTGGTTGTTGAGCTCGGTCAGCATGGTGTGGTAGGCGTTGTCCGCCAGGGCGTAGCTGCAGGGAGGCAGAGGCAGAGACGCCGCGACATCCCACGTCATGAGGCTGAATGAGGCGCATTCACGTCACGCAGGCAGGTCAGACACTCACATGTGCGGAGGGAGCTCAAAGTAGTTGACCCCCATGTAGAGATCCATCTGCTTGTTACTGTAGATGTCCAGCTCTTTGTAAGGGTTGACCGACACCAGCAAGGTGCCGATGTAGGTCTGAGGGAAAGAGTTTTCAAATGTTAGTGTGAAAAGGCACAAACGTAAATGAATATGGACGTGGTCTGTCTCCACACTCACATAGATGAGGTCCTTGCTGAAGCGCTTCTTCAGGTTGCTGAGGAAGGCCTCTTCGGTGGTTTCATCCAGGAGGACAAAGTCCTGGATTCCCACCCGGTCCCTGGCAGTCAGGGCCCCCTCCATGTCCAGCTGACCCTGTGCAACGGGCCGGATCAACCATCGATGAGCATTAAGTGTGCAGCCACCTCTGAACATGTGAATTAAAGGTGCGGTGTGCACGATTGTGTTCAGCATTGTAAAAGTATTCTAAAAAAGATTGCAAAACAATGACATTTTCGTGAATTTATAACCACATAAATGTTTTCTTTTTTTCCCCCAATAGCCTAAACTGTGCCCATTATTGTATATTTACAGGAGGAGGGGGGTCCTCTCTATGGAGGCCGCCATGTTTTTTACAGTTGTAAAAGTGGACATGCTAATCATTCTTTCGATGACAATTGAAGTCTGCCGTTCTCCTGCAGGCTCAGATGAGTGATGGATGCAACGCGCAACTTCACTTCTGGAGGTCGCCGAATCGTACACACTGCACCTTTAATTGAATTGAGCACCACCCTCTATAAATGAGTTAGAATCTATGCTTTATTCATTTGGCTTTTGCGTGAGTTAATAACTTTGCAAGTGTGTTTTAAAAAGTGAGAAAAAAACCCCAAGAATTTAAGAGGAGCCGTCCTCTGCCAACGTAACACACGTTTGCAAACTTAACAACAACATCCCGATTTCTGCTGAGTACTTTGGCAAACGCGGGCAAATGTGTTTGAATAAATGTCTCCGTGGGGGGGAGGGGGAGGGGGGGAGGGGGGGGGGTACAGAGCTGAGAAAAGACACGGGGGGGGGGGGGGGGGGGGGGGGTACAGAGCTGAGAAAAGACACCAGAAAAAGCACAAACACGGTCCCCGTTGGCTGAATTGAAGCGAGGGGTGCAGAGGTCCCATGTGTCTTTGAAGCAGAGCTGTGTGATTGTGCAGACGAACAGACAGAAGCTAATGATCAGCACACACAGCGCACAGACCTTGGCCGGCCGCCCGCGCTTCACCAGAGCTGACGCACACACGGCACACTGTGCAAATGGACCGAGGGGAGGCCCGGAACAGCGGCACTTTTAAAAAGCATAGTGGGAAAAATTCCACCAATCTGTTTTGCATTCTCTGCACCAAACACTTAGACCAAAGGTTTTCACAGCTTTTGTTGGGGTTTCCCTCTCTCTCTCTCTCTCTCTCTCTCTCTCTCTCTCTCACTCTCTCTCCCTCTTTTGGAAGCACAAGTCCTTTGATTCTCAACTCTCTCTGTAAAAACATTAAAAAAGATAATCCATTGGATCTAATTGACACAAAGCCCCTCCGCCCCCCCGCCCCGCCCCCCTCCACCACCCCGCCTCTGTCCTCCAGCCTATGGCCCTGGTTTTTCTTCTGAGAAAAGGCCGAGTGTTTTTGTCCTGTAAATACCACGGAGCCGAGACAAAAAAGACGTCTTTAAAATGCAGTCTACAATCCATTACACATATTCCCCCTGCATATCCATTCAGTAATTATTCATTAGAAAACATTTAACGTCACAGTGAATTTCACACTAGGCAGTCGAAACACAATGGAGGAGATTTGGCCTATTTTGGGGTGAGGAGTTGGGGAGGGGTTGGCTGTACGGAGGAAGGGCTGAGGGCGGCGGAGGGGGCAGGAGGGGAGCAGCGTTTGTCTGATCTGAGAACCTCTGAAACGGGGCCATCTTGAGACAACGGGGCAGACTAAATGGTGCAGTAACGGTCCGTGCCCCGCTGCTCGCTGTGACACTCATTTAGTGCGCCCCGGCCGCGAACAATAGGGGCTTGTTCTTAGCAATCCTGTGCTGTAATTTGGACTTCATTACTTTGCTCACACGGGGCCCCATGGAAGGAGAGAGGAGGCTAGTCAGATGAGAGGGTTTTTTTTTCCACCTGTCAGCCCCACGTCCACGGAGCTGCACCCCTCTCCCTCCAACAATACCCCCCCTCACCCTGTGTCCCCACCAATAACCCTTATCCGACCCCCTTCCCATAGCCGCCTACCACCCCGCCCCTCCCCACCTCCTCCTCCTCCTCCTCCCTCCTCCACCCACCCACTTTAAGCCAATGAGACAGGTGAACAATATCATTGAGGGAACCCTTTTTTGCACGTCAGAATCAATCTGCCGATGCGATGGTGGCGCTGCGGCGCTGGGGTATCTGTGACACCCCCTTTTCTTCATGGGAACAAACTTCTCTCGGGGCAGCACAGGCAGACAATGTGCTGGGACAGCGTGACTTGGGGATCTGCCATACAGTATTACAAGTAATAACATGAACACATGAGCCCCTGTCAAGTGCAGGGATAATGAATTCAGTGGCCATAATAACACCAAAGTTTTTCGCTCTCCATTCAGAGCCGCCACAAAAACCAAAGGTTCCCATTCGGGCTTCCTCTGGTGTCCCGCAGGTATTATTTCTTTTCTAACAGATCTGTCTGTGTTTCTGATGACACTGAGCCCGAAAGGCTGAACACTGAGTGGGCGTACTGGCTTCTTGTCCGAAGGGAACACCCAGAAAAGAAGTTTCTCCTCGTGCATGTGCTATCAGCAGCTTTGCCACAATGCAAACACAAGCCGAGGGGACGGCAAATAGATGGAAACAATCCCGTTGCACAATCTGATGCAGGGCGGAAAGACTGATTATGTAATGAATCCACGGGGCTATTGTCAGATCAGGTGGATTGCCTTGCTACCTCAGAGCGCAAGGCAATTGTGTTTTAATTAAGAGATGGTTCCTCATCGGGGTCTAGAGTGTCAGTGTTGCCTGAGACAGAGTGACCTCATCTGAGTGAGCAGGAGAGGGGGGAGGAAGGGAGGAGAGGGGGGGAGCAATTAACCAGCAAACAGGGACGTTTATCTTCCCCTTAAAGAGGATTCTACATCATTATCTAGTTTGTCGTTCGAACCTGCGCTCGACCCCGAAAGGTCATCATATGTCACCAGCATATGTCATATGTCGGAACATGGGAGTCGGCCTGGCTTAACGTGTCGAGCAGGAAATGGACGGTAATGGCCACGCTGTGTATGACAAGGACGTACAATAACACCCGGGTACGACGTTGGACTCGGGGGCTTGGATATGTGTCAGGGATAATGTCTGGAAACAAAAGTCAAAGATTTTGACCCACACAGCCTCAAGTGACCAACACAGGCGTTGCAGTACCACCATTCGGCCACTGTGTCGTCTTAGCCTCCAAGTTTGATGCACTTCAGTATCTAGGTGTTTAACTTCATCCAGGACAGAGATACACTTCCTCCTCCTTCACAGAATTGAAGCTAAAGCATGAACACCACAATCCAGCACAGGAGCCCCCCCCCCCCCAAAAAAATTAAACATTGTATCTTCTCCAATGTTCAATCCAGATTTCAACAAGATGGAGGAGACTGGGTTTACGATCTACGACTTCAGCCACCAGATGACAATCCAAATGTTTTGCGAGTACTTTTTTGGGGGGATCTGTCATGCTGTCAATTATACCACATGGAAGACCTCTCACACTGCCCCCACCATGAAACCCTTTCAAGGGCAACGACGGAGTGATAGTGAAGCGGCAACAAGTGGTTTTACGTGCAACAAAGGAAAAGGTTTGATATGAAAGAAAACACAAGCCCAACTTTTGCAAAGAAAAATCCAAATCAAACCTGCATCTCTGAAGCCGTGGCTCTGCAGCTGGGCGCAGAGTCTCAGTGGGGTGATGTGCGGAGACGTTAGACGAGCAGCAGAGCCTGTCCCCCCGTGTCTGTTTGCATGGAGACAAACACAAAATTATATCCCGGATCGATGAATGAAAAACACATCCGCCGTCCTTCTCTGTTCTGACTGGTGAATCCGGCGCGATGTGGCCGATGTGGCGCAGAGGCCCAAGAACGTACGTATGCTTCTCCACACCATCGTCACCCAGGCTCAGGCCACTGCTTAATCATTCATGTCGTGGGAGGAGGAGAGACTGAGATCTTATTCAGCGCTTACCTGGGTATCTGCGGGCTCTCGTGAGTGTAACGTAACGATGGAGAAACAAGATCCAAACCTCACCGATCCGACCATCCCCCCCGTCGCCACCATCAGAGGGAAACGAGCCCAGGGTCTGTGTTTCTGCGCTTTCCCAGTCTGGGTCTGGTTACTGATCTTTGATTGGATGGATACATTACCATTTAATCATCAGCTGCTTTATTCCTCACGATAACAATGGCCGTCCGGGGCGAGCCATTGTTTGGAGCTGCCAAAGCGTTGTAGCTTGTGTAAAATGGCACTGGGTTGATGCCCAAATGCAATTACCCCATTTTTTGCTTGGATGACAACAATTAGCAGATAACAGCACCTCTAATTAAAGTTTCAATGACAGCATTCAGACTATTTTCTGAGGGGCGTTTGATTTTTGTACGACAGAGTTGGGGAGGTAAACACGATGGGGAAATGGGGGGAAATTTTTTGGGATTGAAGCCAAAGATCCTGAGAGTTGAGCTGAAGTGGGAACGTTTTGATTTGAGGAGCTAAAACCAAAGGGCCACTACAACGTTTCATTCTTATGGCCCTTGACTTCAGTTGTGCTGATGGGTTTAAAATGTCTTGCAGACAAGACAATAGGTTCATGTAAAAGTAAGAATCGATCAGATGAGATACGATATGACAAGATTACCTTTATTGATAAGACAGGGGAAATCCACTGGCAGCAGCAGCAACAAATAGAAATCATCAAAGTAACATTTAAAGTAGAATCAAATAAAATGACTAGATGAAATGAAAATATTTGCCCATAAAACCTCTTTCAACGCAGAGGGAGTATTGTTCTGGGAGCATGTGTGACATACAAACAAACAGGTAAACAATGAAATGAAATGAAAAGTATAGTCATGTGATTAAGACAGTTCTTTTTGATCGTAAAATAGCGTCTGTCCCTCTATACTATCATAATCATGAAAATACCTTTCTTTCATCTTTATTCATGATTTTGTGGCAAACCTTGTAACTCTGTTGTATGAGTCGTCATTTAAAGCACATGACAACAAGCACTGTTATCAAGCACTCGCTTCTATCACTGGCTCAATCCACTAAACTCACTAAACCCATAAATGAGCCGACGTGTTTTAAGGCTCTAAATAACGATGACGCCTTCAATCGGGTGTCGGATTGGACGCAGACATTCAACGACCTTCGGTGAGAGCAGCTGCACCTGGTGGTGACAAACCGGGTGGGGGGGTAATAACCTGTTTACCCGTGTAACCCGGTAACCACCATCAGAAAACACGCACACTCACCGTGAGATAATACAGGTGTCTGTTTTCTCTGCCCTGCTGACCCAAATGTGAGGGAGGCTCGGGTTTCACTCCCACCGTCCCTCAGAACGCTTGGAACGCTCGCGGCCCATTAGGCCACAACAGACCAAACGCTTGAGTGTTCAACAACATATCTGAATTATTCACCCGCCGCTCCAGAAAAGTTGTCAAGGTTACCTCTTGCGGTCGACCCACCTCTCCCCTGGCCCAGCGGCCCGGCGATGCTTGTCCAATCTTAACAAGCTTTGTGCTACCCACTGGGCTCTGATTCAGCACGAGACCCGGCAAATCCAATTACACAGGAGTCAGAGAGGTTGATTTTCCCATTATAGATTCCATGCTGAGAATGAGAGCTGATGATAACACTCACATCACACCACCACCACCACCACCACCGGCCCTCCCCTCCCCTCCCCTCCCCTCTCCTCCCTCCCTCCCTCCCTCTGCTCTCCTCCTCATTTTGTCTCCATTCCACTGTGTCCCTCCTTTTATTTCTGCATCTCTTCCTATCTAATTCCTCTTTTCCCAAAGAGCCCCTTTCTCCCCCCCACCCCCCCCCACCCCTGTCCCCTTTCTTTGGATCTCTCCCTCTTTCATAGTCCATTATTCTAATTTCTCAGAGCAGCGTAACCAGGGCCGGACCCTGTCATCGTTTTAGTCCTAAATCGCTGGGTCATCGAGGTTGGTTCATAACGCAGAATGACCCATTGAGCCTAAAAATACAAATACGTTCATTCACTGTGATTTCTTAATGTTCCTATGTATTCAGGTACCGTGGCTTTAAATCGCCAATCATATTCAACTTCTTTCTAAACCCATCCATAATGCACATGTTTGTCACCCTGAATAGCCTTTAAAGAGGTCACTGCAAAAGCTAAATGCAAACTTATTGGACAACTTGACTCCGGGGTGTGTGACTGCCGTCCTCCCTGGACACCATGAACCCGCTGTGCCACATGAAAAGTGAATGGGAGCCATTTTGGAAATGAGGCTCTTTTACACTCAATCGGCTCAAAAAAAAAAGAAAAAGGACTTTTGGTCCATCTCTGGCCGTCAGGGCACTCAAAGGGACTGACCTAACCTCGGACCAGAGGCTTTGGTGTTGACACGGGCCAGGGAGAGGTCAGTACCATTGACCCCTCTAAAACCCTAAAGACAGGCTCCTCTGTGATCCTCCGAGACAATGGAGCTGGGGAGTCCAGCAGTCTGTCTGCTGACGTCGCCCGCGATGACACACAGGAGAAAACAGAATGATGGGACCTTCACCAACATCTTTTATACACCGGCAATGACCGATGATGACGATTCTCTCAGTAACATGCGACGCAGATCACACACAGTGGAATCGCTTACTTAAGTTCAACTCGCAATAAGACCGTAAAATTGCGTTATCAGTTCAAATAAGCGTTGATTATGTCGTAGGAAGAATCTAAGCGGACTTGAATATTTTGTTCGGACTTGATAAAATGCTGATTCTGCAGTTATGATTCTTCCAAACTTTGTGTTTTTAGCTTATCTTTGTCTAAATGACAACTAAATATCAATGAGCATTACACCTGTGCACAGTGGAGAGGTAGAAGTATAAACAAGAATGAAGGGGGCACATCTTGATATGGTGTTACATCTTCTTTGAAATTGGAAACAAATGCAGGTCTTGAAGGATTTTGTATGTAAATGTAAATAAAGGCAGGTGAAATAAGTCTGTGTATGTTGATGTCATTCTTTTCAAAGAGTCATATGAGTCTATGTGCACATAGAATACTTATGGTACAGTGATGGATTCCATTCAACAGGAGAGACCGATAAGAAAAGTGAAGCTGTGTTTGATCGTTTTCTTCCTTCACTCTTGATTCTTAAAGACTTTATGACAAATATGTAAAGTCATCACTCAAAACTAAAGTATTACTTACACAACTTCACATTGGTGTTGCAGTTAAACCCTGGGCAGTTTTCAGACGTGAAAGTCTGGAGCAGCAAGAGATTCTCCTGCAGAAATCATTGTTTTTTTGTTTACAGCACATCAACACCAGCATCCTCTCCTTTCACCAATAAGCCTGGGGGAAGTTGTCATCTCTCTGCCTTGATAACTCCCTCAGCTACGCCCACAAACCACAGACTCGTACATCCTGAGCGTGGGTGACATTAAACACCCTCGGACAATCTGAGGAAAATATTCCGCAGTTAACAATCAGAAAATATCTGCGGAGCCAAGATGTCCGACTCTGAGAGCGCAACTCCACCGAAACCTGTGTGAGGCGTCTGCAACTGCTGACCTTTGACACGACGAGCTAAAGCCCGTCAGTCTGGCCGCTCCGCTTCCCTTCGGGCCGGAGCTGCAGCAAGGAAACCAGGTTCGCTGGCATCTCCGCGGTGCTGCTGCCGCTGCTGCAGCTCCCGGGTTAAGCGTTGCTGACAGCGGCTTCCTCTGTGTGGCCAGGGGGTCACTTTGGGTGACACAGGGGGGACACTGTGTCTCTGCCGGCCCGAGGAGATTAGCGGGGTGAGCTGACCTCGTTCTCAGAGGGTCCGGTGTGTTTTGCGTAAACACTTGGTGCAAGACAAAAACACAGGCTACAAACACGGGCCAGTCCTCGGGCGCTGATCCCATTGTTTCCCCATTACTCCTGAACGGGGGAGCAGTCAGCCTGAGCCGCGGGGAGTCCCCCTGTCCCCTGAATGCATCATCACGGGTCTGAGCAGGGCCCGTCACCCACAGCCAGGTCCAACCCTCGCAGCTGCCAACAGGTCACTGCCATTACCATGGCGCCATACACCGAGCCGTCCGGCCATATTTGAGCCGTGTCATCACTTCTGCTCGTGTTGACCATGCACAGGCCGACGGGAGCTGAATAGGAGCATATAGAGTTCTTCGTGTCCAACTCATTTTTTTTCACAGGTGGGTGGGACTGATGACATCATAGCATGGCGACCTATGTACAACGACACCTTCAAATGCGTCCCTTTGTTTTAGTGCAAGAAAAGTACAGTTGTGAATTTCATGAAAGGATTCTGCATGTCAATTAATGCATGTCATTAATAAAAAAAAATATCTCATCTCAACGTAAGCTACAGAAAACAAGTGCTCAATTTTTTTAAAACCTCACAAAATCATCTGATGGGCCTGATTGGACTCTCTGGCGAGCTGGTTCTGACCCGCGGCCCTTACGTTCGACACCCCTACTCTACAGCAACACAAGGAACAAAGGCTCCGTCCACACGGAGACAAGGACGATTTTTTTTAGATTCGCTTCAAAAAGAATTCTGTCCACGCATGAGAAGGACTGAGGACGCTGTAGTATAGCTTTCAGGCCTGAGATGGCACTCTATCATATCCGTCTGGACGCCAGAGTACGCGTCTTCCACACCTCTCTCTCTCTCTCTCTCTTCGCCCACATGCTCTAACCCACCACCACCACCACCAACAACAACAACAGCAACAACAATGGCGGATAACTTGGAGTCCAAGGTGTACGGAGCACAAGTTCTACCTCGGCGTGGGTCCACACGAACGTCTCCTTCCATACATTCTTTCCCGTCACCGTCATCAAATCGTTCTTCTACTTTTTCCTCTTGTGTTTGTTTACGTTTTAGGACTTTGATGCGCATGCTCCGTGTCTTCTCTGTTTTTGGTGTATTTCTCTGGCAGCGTTACAGCGCCACTCAGGCCTGGAGGCTACACTACAGCACTCTCAGTCATTCTCAAGCTTGTATCTCATTTTTATAACTCTCTCTCTCTCTCTCTCTCTCTTTCTATACATATATATATATATATATATATATATTCATATATATATTAGTCTGTAATGTAATTACAGTGACAATTTAAAATAATTATCAGGACCCCGCCCCCTCCTTTCCAGCCCAGAGTTCCCGGTGTCTCCAGATCAGGAGACTGCGGGCTTTAGGACCTGCAGGCTCCGGCAGTGAGGATGCTCTTGTTTTTGTCCGTTACGTTCATGCATGTAATCATTGATTGTGCCTATTGTGACAGGCCGATTTACCATCTGTATGCTCCCATGGGCCTGATACCGCAGGTCACTGCAGGCTCTCTGCACACTTTTCAGGAATTCCTCCTTCATTTCCGGTGTAACATTTAAATGTCACAACCTGAGATTGAAAAACAAGATTTAAATTTCACAGCTAATCCTGAGAAAAACACCACGGTCTGACTTGCGAGCTATTTTGACTTAATTTCTATAATTGTGCAGAAAAGATTCCACTCACTTCTGTTATTTGTGTTTTTTACGATCATTATCATTATGATCGTCATCACTATTATTATCATTATGATTTTTATTATTATACTACAATAATAATAAACAATGCACGTGTCTCTTAAATCACTGTGAATCAATGTATGGTCTCAGATCGAAAAATACAAAAATAAAAATACTTGTTGGCTGTGAGGTGGATTTAACTGTGCTGACACATTACTTTGTGATGTTGTGCAGTAATGATCCCCCTCTGCTCTGCTCTGGGCTACACACACTAGTGTGTGAGTGTGTGTGTGTGAGAGAGTGTGAGAGTGGGTGTTTGCCGCCTCCTGCCACTGCCCACCCGGCGCTCCGCTGTGCCCTGCCCTCCTCCCTGTCTGTGTGTGCGCGCCTCCCCGGCTCTGTTTCCCACTGCTGAGAGGAGCGGGACGCGGCCACAGCGGCGGGAAGCAAATTATCTATACAAGCACTTCCCTTTAAAAAAAAAAAGTTCACACTCACAGACACAGATGCCACCACAAGTGGCGACTCACACTGTGTCAGAGCCGCGCGACGGGACTGAGTGGGAATAACCCGCAGAGGAGGAAACTGGACTTTTAATGCTTTTACTGCTTTTTGTTATTTCCTTGAAACGGTTCCCACCTGTTCCGTTTTCTTTCAAATAGCCAGGCACTTTTATTTCAAACTTTCTCAACTCTTTTGGCACATTAGTTTTCATTGTCTCAAGCGGAATCTTCTTTGACCTGAACTCGTCTTTCACGCAAGTTGCGCACCTGTGCGCCACTTTTGGAATAGACGCACCAGACGTCCATTTCATTACTTCCCCCCTAAACCCGTGTCTTCAGAGTTCACTATTTCAGGACCAACTCTGTGTGAAAAGGACTATGACCTGACTTTTAACATATAACTGCACTTTCCCTGGTTGCCTTTGCGCGCATGTGGCGAAGCGCACTGCTGAGAAAATAGTCCCAAAGTGAGAAAGGAACTCCTCGCCTCTCCCTCCTGCACTTTGCTCTGTGTGTGTGTGTGTGTGTGTGTGTGTGTGTGTGTGTGTGTGTGTGTGTGTGTGTGTGTGTGTGTGTGTGTGTGT
>JAFBJT010104084.1:59953-95386 GCA_016785325.1 Chascanopsetta lugubris
ATCATAAACAAATCAAATTCTCTCTGAACACAAAAGAACCCTCCACAGTTCCATTTCAGCAACAAAGACTAAAAAAACAGTAACAATTGAAGCCACCAATGTAAACAAGTTTATGGCAGTTTTACTTTGACCTATGTGATCAAAATATACTATCGTGAGACCAATAAGGGAATAAACACAATTAAGGGAGTGAAAGAAAATACTCATTTGCGTTGTTACTATAACTTTAAATTTTCATTAGAAATTGGATCTACGATTCTGTGTCCTCTGACTTTGCCAAAATGATGAGAGGAAAAGATTCAGTCGAGTAAATTCAAATGCACTGCATGCTAGGAGAAACGCCAGTGAGCATAATTAAGACGTTCTTTCAACTTACAATTTTAACTCACAGCAGCTCTGAAACTGATAACCAGCAAGGTGAAACTGGCAAAAAGCATGACTAAGAAATGAGTAGCTCATTAAAAACACATTTCATTCTCCTCTCTATTGTTTGAGCTGAACATGTTCAGCATCGACAACGACACAAACACACAGTTGTGTGTTGTTATTGCTTTTCGAAGCCTCCATCCAGTAATTGAGACTGAAAAGAGGCCTTAATGAAGACACTGTAAATACGAATGCCTATTTTTTACTTTAATGAAATTGAAGTTATTGTCTAATTTATGTTTGTATGTGATGCACTTGTTTTTTGACTGAAAACAAGACCGCAAATACTGTTTGTTCATTTGAGATAACTGATCTTGTGCATGCTGGAGTGAATGGGAGCTCACTGATGGTGAGAGAAGTACCAGCATGCTTTGAGACATAAGTGAACATGTGATGTAAGATAATAACTGTCACTCATCACGAATCAGAAGTGTTTTAGACCTTTGGGGCCTCTGGGTGGAGAAGGCAACCAATGCCAATACATCCCCTTAAACATGCACTGTCTGACCAATGCAGGTGGAGGAGATGGTGCTGGGGAAGACAGCTACAAAAACATCAACTATCATGGCTATTGTCTCTGATTGTGTATGGATCTTCAGCTTAATTGTGAGGACCACAGTCATGCGTGAGAGGAGGATGTGCACGGTGCACACATGAAGGTGGTCAGTTCAGAGGACAGCACTTGAGTGATTGGTCATATTTATTACAGAATGTTGAGGGCTATTTTCTTTCAGACAACATTATAGCTTAACATCTACAAATATAAAGAGGATTTCAACTGATACATTTAATAAACCAATGACGGACTCCACCATTAAGCATCATTTGGGGGCCTACAAGCAATAGCTCAAACAGCCAGGAACTTGGTTTCCGTTGGGTTTTTTTTTTTTTTGCACATAGGAACCATTGAGCCATATAACACAGCTTTGACCTTATTCTCCAAGAAACCAATGTAGAATGTCACTGTGTATAGCACGGAATTGCACAATTGAGTAGTTATAAAACCCACTTTATACAACTAGTTGCTAGGTAACATTATCATAACCTCCCTTCTTCCCTCTTGGTGGAAGAATGTGAGATTTGGTCAGAGGAGATGGCATGACATTTTGGTTTCTATTTCCCCTGTACATTGTTTATGTGTTTTATCAAATAAAAAAGGGAGTTTGTAGAATCTGGTGCAAGGAGTTGCATTTTAAATGCATTCTGTGGCGGATGGTTGGGGCGTTAGCAGAGGGGTGCGTTTTCTATTACACGTTTTTAAGATCAATATCCGTGCACATGAATAAGTAATGTGGATTTGTATTTTCCTCACTACTTCATTTGCAGTAATTATGTTCACAGTTCTTTTTACTTCAGAGAAATCTGTCGTCTCTGATCTGCTGACTCTACATTTACCTCCCCCGTATCGCCTCACCTCTCCACCTACTCAACCCCTCCCCCTCCTCACTCTGCAGGTGCAGAGTTTGTGCCGGAGCATCCTGCACCGGAGCTTCAGAATATCTAATGTAAATCAACCAGACATAACCTTGGAGAGGAAGAAAGCCTGAACCAAATGAGTTCTAGCCCACATCCCACCCTGATTGTATCTGCTTGGACATTGTGTAAAGCCTATGGCCAGTAATGAGCCCGGTGCTATTATCAATTAGCATGCAGTATCAATTAGCTACCAATCTCACAGCACATTAGTGGAGATAATGGGTTGACCCCCTCATGCCACCCGGCCACTCCACTTCACTGGGTCTGTTCCCCTATAAACACTCCACGCTACATGGCATTAATTATTGAAATCATGGTCTCCTGAGGTGATACTTTTGAAATTCAGGCATCACAGATCAGCGCCACGACCAGGAGCGTTGCTATTCTTTAATCCTCAGCAGGAGCATATAGGCTCCGCCTGTATAGTGACTGAGGGGTCTATAAATGTTCTATGCTCTGCGTCTCGTGAGTTACAATGCTCAGGGCAGGCAATAACTCACACCATTAAACATAACGAGGGCCTCGGCATCAGCAACAACAAAAAATAACGTCTGCTCCTTCAATTATGTGCCATAAAATTCCATTTCCTTCGTGCCAATTCACCAGGAATATCCAGACTATAACCACAGAGGGGCGGCTGTGCAATGCAGTGACAGATCAGTGCTCTATGAGGACGATCCGTCTTGCAAGGTCAATTAATCTGTCTTGTACTGAAAACAAATGCCATTATCGGAAATGATCTGCATTAGCCATGTGGCACTAGTTTCCTCAATACGATCCACGTAACAAGTGAGAATTCATCACAACATCTCAAAAAATCCTTTTAAGGTTGGAGACATGCAAAGTGACTCAGCATTTATTCATGCAAGGATCTTTGGAAAGCAGGCAGCATTGAGAGTACTGCACAATGTTCTCAAGTTCAAGCAGAAATAGTTTTATACTTGTAGAAAACATGAGATGGTAGATACAGGCATGTAACGCAGGCATGTCTTCAAATGCCCTAAAAGGTCAAAGTCTTCAATTGGTTGCATCACAAACCCCACATCTTTGAGTGGGTGCTTTAAATCCCACTTGCCGACAGACACGGCAGATTAGAGTTTGACTTTAGCATCGCGAGACGAGGCTGTTGCAGCTCATTGACATATAAAGTGCACGCGGAGCATTTGTTCGGCTAGGAGTTCATCTATTATTCTACTCATCCATGATATGTAGATTTATGTCATTACATAGCTTTGTGATTAAAACGCCCTCGCTCGCGACATCGCTACGCCACACCAGGCCGCATGTGAGCGAGAGATATATGCGATCTGTTATCTGTCTGTGAACGTGCGCACGCACGTGCCGTCCGCTCCACATTTCATCCGTTTCCGCACGACAATCAAAATTCAGCAATTAACCTGCTCCGTCACCCCCGCGCTGAGATGGACTGCTGGACTGGAGCTGAACCTCAGAGGTGGCAAATGGATTTAAGGAGGGATGGTGATGTCGGCGGGAGAGCTCGCAAATGAAAGCTGACATGCTATGCTCAGGAGAGGCAGACAGTGCATATTTGATCAGCACGTGGCCGATATTTCAGAGCCGCTGCCGGATAACAAACGCCTCGTCTGTTTTCTTATGAAAAACAATCGGTGCGTGAGTTAGAGTTGAAGCATAATGTTAATGATCAAACACATACAAGGGCCTTATTGATCACCAACTGTTACATTTAATGGGATCTGTCTGTCTTTGTTATTGATAGAGTGAAGTTTTATTAACTCACAAAAAAGGGACGATACAAACCGAGCTCAGCAGAGATGAGGTCCAATATTGGAACAATTAGTTAAAGGTACAGTGTGTAAGATTTGGTGACATCTATAGGTGAAGTTGCATGTTGTATCCATCACCTCACCCTTACCTTTCTAGCTTATAGGAGAACCTATGATAGCCCTCAGATGTCATTAAAGCTAAAAAGATGCTTAATATGTCCGCTCTGGGCTACTGTAAAAAAAATAAAAAAAACGCTCCTGATGTACCTATACATTAAAGGGCTCATTTAAGGGTAATGTAAAAACAATGTCATACATTCAGGTGATTATGCATTCATAAAAAATCTATATGTCTATATATAGAAGTGACAAAAATTGACCAAGATCATACACACTGTACCTTTAAATTACCCAAACTGGAAACAGGCAAGTTAATTGAAATGCAAATTCTAATTAGTGATGCCAAATTGCTTTCAACTACTCTGCGTTAAAGTACTCTGTGAGTTGATGATATAGGCAGACAGACTAAAATAGTTGAGTTCATATTGACAAAAAAAGTCATCATTGCCACATTTTGGTACACGAAGCTACAGTGAGGTGAAAAGTCATGTGACTCCAGAGTGAGTAAGAGCATGTTTACTTCATTGCTGTACACGGAGCCAGGATCCAGTGAAGTGCACTTAACCTTAGAAGTCTCCCTGCAGCCAGTGTACCAGCCAAGGTGAACCCTCCATGGGTCTTTATGTGAAACATTTGTCAACTATTTCTTATTTTTCAATAACTCCCCGGTTGGATCAGTTATTGTTAACAACATGCATTTTAGACAACATTGCAACACTTTAGCTCATGATTGTACATGTATTCTGTTACACTCTCTGCACTCTGCTCTCTGTCCCCTCACCCCTCCCCTCCTGCTCCTCTCACTCACCGGTCGACATGCTGGTAAGTAGGTGCATCGCCATACTCACCAGCATTTTTCCTCATTTGACTCCCTGTGCTTGACCCGTTTTGTTCCTGACCTGTCTCCTGTCTCCGCGCCCGGTAACCTGACCTGTATCCCGTCTGTTGACCACGTCTTTCGCCTGCTCCATTTTGTTTGCTACCTGTGTACAGTAAAGCGTATGAACTCTCAGTCTTTGTCTCGCCTCTTCGTTGCTGAAATTGGGTACGGATACCCGATCCGTTACATATACACCTTAAACAATGCATTGTTTGATTATATGCAGATGTCATATAGTGCTTCCTCGTGACATGAATACCTTTAAGTCAGTATATAATGATCTATATAGACCTAGAACTGGCTCTATTTTCTGTTAAAAATATCTTAAATATGTTTTTCATTCAATATTCTGTTTACCTTTAATCGACTAGCTGAGAGTTCATCCACAGTTACCCTCCAAATAATATTCTCATAAAGCTTGATAAAAATCCATACACACACACAAACACACACACACACACACACACACACACACACACACACACACACAGCAGAGAAAACAAACAACAACTTGCCTGTGAGTGAGTCAGACTGGTGACAGCAGCAGCAGTTGGACAGTGTTTTCTAAAATTGGCGTTCCTGCTTTGTGACCGAGCCAACCACTTCCGAGGTCTAAACATCTCATTTGTCACTTGTGAGTTCATCCAGCTTGCAGCGTGTTTTCATCACCTCATATTAACACAGCAAAACATCTTCACCTCAAAACTCACAATGCAGATGCTGCACAGACTCTAACATCCAAAAAAACACTGAGCAACAAAGTAAAGTATCAAAACTACCAAGTATGGACAGAGTTCACATGTAGACAGATTCATCTGTTTTCTGCAGGGGCAAAACTTTCACAACATATTTCAGTTGACAATTTGTCTATCTCTGTCTATTGTGCATTCACCAACATGGGTACACGTTGCTATAAATGCACTATACATGTAATAGTGCACTACTGACGTCAGACCAGACTTCTGATGGAGAGATGTGCAAATCACTCTCCTCTGACTGAAGAAAGAAAAGCACAATGGGTCTGACAAGCTCTTGAATAAAGATCAATATATGAGTAGGTGCTCAGACAGGTTATTTATACAGTGACGTCAAACACACTCATGTCGCACTTTGAGCTGCAGCAGGTCATTAAAGCAAAACAAGCACCTGACAGACCGTGAAATGGTGGGTCACTGAAACGGTTGTGTCATCACTATAGAATAGTTATGTAGTCTGAGGCACGTGTAGTGTACAGAATTTAGTGACATGGGTCTAGTGGTGGCTACATTGCAAGGTGACAAATCAATCAATAGGATTATTTTACATATAGGTAAGTGTTTCATCTAAATCTACGCACTGGACCTTTAAAGGAGCAGTTTGTAAGATGTTCTGTCAATTTGTGTCACTATGTCTGATGTAATCAATTTATAAAACAAGTATATACAGACGTTTTATGAATGCCTTTGCTGTATACATTACCCCAAAATGAGCCCTTAAACATATATTTACACCAGGAGCGCGTCCTTCCGATGGGGGCTGCCATGTTTTTACAATAACCCACACTGGACGTACGAGTCATCTTTCAAGCTAGAATAACAACCCAGGGCTACTACAGGTTCTCCTGCATGCTCAGAAGGGAAGGGTGAGATGATGGATACAAAATGCAACTTTGCCTGTAGATGGCACCAAATCTTACACACTGTACCCTTAAATAAAAAAGCGTGATTGATGCCGTTTTGCAAGTGCATTTCATATTTAACAAGCACGTTAAACCTCCGTGCTTCGCAGTATGCTCTGGAATCGCAGCGTGCAGCTGCCGGATGTTAACGCACTGGATCAGTTTTCTGTCTCTGTCACAGCAGGGTCTGTTTTGGTGTGGCCTCTCTCTAACCCTGCCGGGTGCAGAGCAGAGGAGGAGCAACCTGAGACTCCAGCCTGTTCTCCAAGCACTGTTTGAATTACATAATGTGGGTGAAATCCAATTGTCTCCGATCATCTCGAGCTCCCATGTTATCCATCATTTTTATTAGTGCGGCAGTGAGATAAGACTTTGTTATGTTTCACAGAGAATCCATTTTCACATGAGAAAGAACAGAGATTAAATGTGTTTTAGCAACGAGGTTACTCGTATCACAAAGTGACTGGACCTCTGTCTGGGACTGTTCTGCCGAAGCAGGAAATCTATTCAACGCAGAGGAAGGAAACGCTGATTTGGAAAAGTTTGCATGTTCAAGGAATTCTGTGCAGGAGGATGTGGAGAGGAACTGGGATGACTTTAAGTGCAGAGCAGGCCTGGCAACCGGGCGGTGGTACAGCACTGGGATTTACGAAATTGAATTTCAATGGCACATTGAGCAGTTCATTGAAAGAGTGCCAAAAGTGAGAATCTTATGACGGATTGAGACAAATCACTGCCCAAATGAGCTGACAACAAGATGCCTGAGCCATTGCATTACTATTCAATTAGCATTAAAGAGGACTTGGGGGAGAATTGTTTTGTTCCATTTTGCAGATAAAATATGAGCATCTCCCACGGATTTCTCATTAGGGCCACTTTGAGGGTAACTCTCAGCCCATTTATCTTCTGCCATGTGTTCCCCTGGTGGATTGCAAAGCTACAGATGGAGACAAGAGGAGGCACGATTGAGTTAGGCTCATTGAACCACAATGTGTTAAGTAGTTAACTATCTTCCTTTCCGGCTCCTATCTGGAAAGCGGGTGATGATGAAAACATAGTGGGCATCTGTAAACATGATTGCAGCGATAACAACATCCTCCCATATTCAATTTATTGGGCTTTTGATGAGTAATCTCTCCGGTGGCTCTCGTCTCCAATGAATCTCTCCGTGACATCCCGGGCTTCATCATACCATCATATTCAATTTAGACTAATACCGACTGTCTGTAATTTTATAACATGGTTTCTTCACAAAGCCTTGAAGGCAAGAGTGGCTCTCTACACAAATACCCACTTTCACTTTTACATATTTCATCAATCCCACCTTTCCTTAGTCATCAGCTTCTGCCACTCTAATTGTATTTTTTTTTCCTAAATCCATTATGAAGACTTATAATGCGTGAGGAACCTTTTCTCCAGTCTCATGGTGCATTAATCACCGGCTCCCTAATATGCTTTTGTTCTGATTACAGCCGTGACTTGCCCAGAGCTGATAAACACCTCTGACGTCCAAATCGTGTTCCTCTCAGGCTTCTGTGCGACCAAGGAGCCCAACAACAAAAGAGGATCGACGGTGAAAAGGCCAGTTTGAAGCAAGAGACAGAAAAAGGTGATGGGAGAATACAGCTCTATCCAATCTCTACCTGTGCGCTCATTTTTTTCCTGCACAATCAATTTGATTTTCTCTTTTTAATTATGGCAGGATGATGATGTATGCTGCGCTAATAAGACATGAATGGGAAATGAAAGGTCGGTGAGACCTAGATAAATGACTCCCATTATTTCACCAATCGGATAGGAGCCCCTCTATATGTTCTAATTTGAATGATAATAAAATTCTGAATTGCTTTGTCCTAGCAGGCCACTTTCTCCATGATAAGCAGCCTGGCAAGGTAACCTTGTCCTGTAACCCAGACTCTGAGACCTGTAATTGCTTTAAATTAAGGTACAGACAACACGCACAGTTCAACCCAGCCTCTCATCTTAAGATCAGGCAGCTACTCTTCTCTTTGATTTCATAAAATAACGGTTACGAAAGGCAAACTTTTACTCAGTGACGTGCATTTTATTTCCAATGCAGACAAACTGAAACAGATCAGCAGCTTTCAATCAATTCCAATACAGTAGATCTGGTTTGGTGTATGATTAAATAACACTGTGCATGCACTGCACTTCAAAGAACATTATGTCTAAGATGACAGTGTCAGGGTGAATAAGGCATAAAGCATCCATTAAATGTGTTAGGAGTCCTAAATGAATTGTTTATTTTTAGCCGGCCCATTGGCAGAGATGGATAAGGTGGCTCTGCCAGTATAAATAATAAATCACATTGTCCTTGTCTTGGAATACATTTGAAAAGCAATGAAATGTGATAAAGTGTCTCATCCGGGCTGTCTGATATTTGTGGCAGTCACTTGTGAGTTGACATGCGGTGCTGTATACTTTACTGATGGCACAGCAGAGCCGGTCTCAGCGGGTCTATAGCACAGGAAAGGACGAGGCAAAACAAGTCGATGTCCCTGTGTAACCGTGGAGCAGAGAGGCTTCCTGGGTTTAACACATCAGACGCCGAGTCACACACATCAAACGGCTCATACCACTACAAAGACTACGACCACTGCTGCTACCGCTGCAGCTCTGGCACCACTTACCCAAGGGAATTGGAGGAACCTCCTTTAAACTCTACCAGTAAGCGTTTCCTGCTTGAATCTGATGCTTTGTTTGATTGATTTGTCGTCTTGTGAAGAATTGTCCTGCTGTGTTTTGAAAAGTGCTACATGTATTCTGAGCACTGATCCGACTCTGACCATTTACAGCGAGATTATACGGTTATGAATCGGGATAGAAACATAGTAAAGTCTGATGGATTAGCGGGTCCTTTTCTTTGATCTTTGAGGAAAACTTGAACTTTATCAATCAATAAATCAGGCACATTACACATTATAGTTTGCCAAAGGGTTTAACAAAGTGTGAGATGCTTTGCCCTTTAAGGGATAATTCATTTTTAGAGTCTATTAAGTACTAATGCATGATAAAGTGCTGATGCATGTTACTTACAGTACAGCACTGACAAATGAAAAGCATTTTCCTTTTATTATGCTTGATAAAAAACACACGACTAAGCACATTAGTGCAATGGTGCTGTAGACATATCACTATGGCTCATTTTATTAGGATGGTGAAAACCAAACAGGTGACTCTGCTTAGGATTCAGTGTCATCTAGTGGTTGCCTGTTGCAGGTGAATGTCCTTTACCTCACCCTTCCTTTAGGACAGGGGTGTCCAAACCGCAGTCCAGGGGCCAACAGCAGCCCAAGGTCAATTCGTTTTTGTTCTAAAACTATAATGGAATGTGGACAACAAATGAAACTTATGTTTGACAGTATTGTATTTCTTAGCTTTAACACTAGGTGGAGCTACGGCTTCATTGAAGACAGTCCTGCACGAGTCCATTTTTTGCCAACCCGTAACCGCAAAGCTCAGAGCCAGACCACGCCCATTAACCATCTAATTTAAACTTACAGGCTCAAAGAATAACTATTATTCAACATGCCTGTCAACTGCTTTCATTGTGATACCATCGGTACATTTCTTGAATCTCACTTATTTCGATATTATTTTCAAATTGTGTTATTGTTACTTTTACCTCAACCGAATATAAAACCATCCACAGTGAATTGGGTAGAACTACAGTGAGTGCGAAATGCATAATTTCAGTGGCAATGGCCTCCAACAAGAATAATGAGTCACTGTAATCACTATGTAACATCTCACAAATAATGGTATGCAAATTACAGTGCAGTCAAAATATTTACCAGTGCATGACTTGGCATTTTGGCAGCATTTACGGCAGCAATGGAAACGATAGCTACGCGGAACAATGCTCTTCAGTAACTTGCCTTTTAGAGATATTAGGTTCACCATGTCTTCTTAACCTGCCGTGTCACTGTGTCACGATCTCTTCCCCTCTCTCTTGTGACGTCTGTCTGTCGATGTGTAAGTGCATGTGCATTTAGATTGAATACCTATGCGTGTGAATCAGCATGACTCTGCACTTTTAGCATGCTAAAGCAGTAAGTGCTCAGCCAGGTCTGCGTCATGCCTGTTTTAGTTGCAGTGCGAGCAGCTCAGCTGCGATGCGTCTCAGCCAATTGGAGGGCCAAGTTGAGCATAGCCCGGTATGTCTTTTAATTAACTGGGAATAACAGGTCAGCCCATGGATATTGGAAAGCATCGCAGCGAATTGCAGAAATGTGTTTTTGTAATAAATAGCAATGATGTGGTTTTGTGGATTCATTTATTTTGATTAGGTCCAGTATTGTTCCACTTTATGAAATTAATTGAATTCCTCAAGCGTTTAAGTAAACGGACAAACAAATTTATCAAGAAGTAGCAAATGGCTCTCCACTCAGCTGTGCCAGCGTGTGTGTGTGTGTGTGTGTGTGTGTGTGTGTTGTGGCCCATGCATGGTTTTAGAAGGATGTGCTTGTTGTGCTAACCCTGTCTTAGAAGTTGAAGAGCTGTACTGAGTTCACTGACAGTAGCATCAGAGAGATTATCCCACAACAAAAATACTTCTCTATAAACACAACAGTTTTGGGGATTTTTTGGCCGTCATCACATCTGCAGAAATTACACAAAACAAATGAATGCACAAATAAGACAGGTGAAATACTGAAATTACACTAACAAACAGCAATAAACAACTATTTAGATACTTAATTAATGTCACATTTTGTTTTCTATCACATCAAGTAATCTAATAAAGACACAACGGCTATAATTTATAATCCATTATAATGTATAATTTATATCACAATGTCCTGCAAATAGAATGCAACAATACAAATAATTATTATCATTATCATACATTTCCTGCCTCCATCAGACTATTACCATATTCAAGTCTATCATAATAATCAGTTATAATGGATTAAACTGATTGGCTGTTGCCACTCAGGTCAGATTAAGTTTTAGTTGTATGCAGCAGTCGCTTTAGCTGAAGAACCTCCACCTCACACTTGTAGAACCTATTGTAACTTTCAATTATCATTCAAATTAAAAGTGTGATTAGTTCAATCCAATCAAATCCAACTGTAATTATAATGCACTTTAAAAAAAACCCATAAAGGTCAAAGTGCTGTATAGAAAAATATATAAAATGCACATGGCCCATACAGCATAAAATATATACAAATATAAATAAAACAGAAGATCTACAACATGAATAAAGTCAAAGAAAGAAAGAAAAATCTACAAATATTCGTTGGTCCAATCTGGGCTGCTGCCCCTCGTGTGAAGATATTATGAAGGGTAATGAAAACAACCGTTTGAACATTCAGGTATCAGTCAACACTTATCATTTCGCCCACAGTTTACAGACCGCACCTTTAAGTCAAAAGAGATCCAAAGCAAATTAATTTTCCAGTGGAAACTATAGAAACTGACTCAGACTCCTAAGAATGGACTTGTCATCATGGTTTCCTCACAGCAACTCCGTGCGCAGCACTTACCTGCGAGCATGCAATCAGAATGTTAAAAATGCAGTGCACCTAACTCAGTCGTTCTCCAGCACTGCCGACGCGTAGTCAACCTCACTGAGCTTTCTTTGTTTGTTTGTCTGTTTGCAGCACATGCCACTATTTCTACACTTTGTCTCTTTCCTCTGAGTCACATCTTTTTTTCATTTCGTGTTGCCTGGCGCTCGCTGTGCATTTCTGCGTCTGCTCGTGTTGTCAGTGTGGTTCCTCGTGGTGCACATTGTGTTGTCAGTTGTTTCCTAATTTGCCCATGTTTTATTTATACCGCCACAGTTGTTACATGCAGTGCATGTGTTGTCAAATTAGTGACAATGTCGTTTCATCTGCTTGTTTTTCGTCTATTTGAACATGTCTCCTCCTGTTGCCGCGTGTTGAGCTCTCACCACCGCAACACTTGCGTTTGATTGCAAGACTTCATGGATTCTATGGATTCAAATTCAAAAGAGCTTGCCTCCGTCTCCATCTTTATCTAATAATTCCAGAGATTTCTATATGTCTGTATGTGGAGTCCATATCTCAATATCTAGAGCTCCATGTTTATCATGAGAACTGTTGAGGAAGGAGCCCTGAGAGACAAACTGTGATTTGTGAATGCGGGTTACATAAATACGATTTGATTTGATTTGATCATTTGGACACATGACATGTTCAATGTTGATAAACGTGGAATGAAAAGCTGACCAGTGTCCTGCTGCAGCGGCAACAGGAGCAGCAGCTGTGGCTGGAATTCATCAACGTAGGAGACACTGATCTTGTTGACGGTTCGGTACAACCGCATATTCACTGCAATGTGCACCGTGCTTTAACTGGGTCTGGACTGCTCAGTAAATACAGACACAGGTAAGCGGCCACAACACTCTGAAGATTTGAAATATTTTGCATAAAGCATATTTACAGAGGAAGTCCTCCAGGCATCTCATTGGACAAAGATTACTTTGAATTTTGAACTGACTTGTTTAAACCCTGACAGACGCTGTTGAAAATGTTCACTGCAACACAAATGCATCGTGTGAATCTGTGTTTGTAAATCATTACAAATGCATGTGGTAAAAACTGCTTACACAGTTGTGCTCACACCCATTAAACGTGAGCGAGCATCAAGCAAAACAAACTAAACACAGCAATAAAGACGGACAGAGAGAGAACTGAAATTGTCGTATCAGCACACATTAACACATGAGTCTATTAACGAAATTTGGGTTCGCCAGGTCCCGGTTATAAGCCATATAACAAGTAGTCTTTATTATGAGAGAGAGGCTTTGGCCATGTTTTGCACACTGTGGGCTCTACTAGATGTAACTCCCTCTTTGGGGGATGTGTGTGAAGTCTGTGTCGGCGGTTGCAAGTGGTTTGTCTGCAAACTATGAGCTACAACACACTGATACGATGAATTCTACTGTATCAGAGCAGGTAACCAGCACTCATGAGTGAGCACATTTGTTACAGGCATCAAACTGACGCCATTCAGTACTTAACATAAACATCACAAACTTAACGAGGGAACTAAGTCACATGTTCAATCAGTGGCACAACAAGCTGTGCCTCTATGATCTTTGAGTAAACAGGTGCAGCAGCAAAGGTAGAAACAGCCCTGAACCAAAAGCTAGGATGAGAATGAGCACATGGTTTTGTAAATGAGGATAAATGTGATGGAATAATCAAGCATGATTGAGCCGGTGGTCTGCGGCTCCTTTCTGCCAAAGTTGGCAACAAATAAAGTCAGGAGGAAGGAGCGCGAGGGGAGAAGAGCTGTCTGAGACATCAATGAATTCTTAAAACATCAAAGCACAGTCGCTCTGAGGACATGATAGGGTGCTATACCTGTTTTTATCTCTGAACGCTGCCCTGATGTTTTTCTGAAGCCTGCCTACCACTGACACAGCCTTCAAACCATTATCTTTCAGCTTGCTTCCTCCTCATCCTTCCCCCCAAACCCCCACCTCCTCCTCCTCTTCCTCCTCCTTCCTCCTTCCTCCTCCACCCCACCTCCTCCTCCTCCTCCTCCTCTGTTTCTTGACGTTCCGAACATAAAAACACTCTCTGTAAGTTCCTGTCTCAGCAGAAAATACTGTGAGTTATAATGATCATGCGACACAGGGCGGCAGAGAGTGGTGAAAACAGGCAATAAAACAGAAAACACACTTTGCACTCCACTGTGTATAATTTGATAAAAAAACAAAAACAGGTTTACCGCGGAAATGTTTTGTAAAAATAGAAACATGGGAGACGACATCACGTCCCCGCTAAAGGGAGCAGAGGTAGGCTTGTAATGGAGCTAAATTTAATCGGCGTAAAGTAGTGATTATGTAAATTCCTCCACACAACAATGGGATCATCAATAAGAGCGAGATGTTCATTAGGCTCAGCCAGCTTTAATATATGGATGTTGTGGCTAATACACGGAGCAGATTGGTAAGCAAGCCCACTCATGCATGATTTCTCCGTTAATCGCGAGACTCTGTATTCCAGCGTGTCAGCCGCAACGGGATGTTACATCTTCTGCTCGTCTGATAAATGATGTTAGCAGCCGCAGCAAATGTAGTTGTTGCACTGTAGGACCTGATTTCTGCCCCTGTAGCCTGATTCTGTGTTGTCTTGGAAATCTTCATGTTTTTTTTTTTTAAATGGATAAAATGATGAACAGAAGCAATTTATCTACCTGCACAGGAAACAAAGCACCCGCTAAGCACCGTGACATTCAAGAAGTAATTGGACTGAAATTATGTCTCATTTTGTTGATGAATGCGCGATGAGTCAAAGTCGTTGAAAGATCAACACTCGACAAATTGCGGAAACTTATTTAAACACGATGTTTTGGTTCGGGTTTTTGAGTGTCAAAGGGGAAATGAGAAATCGGCGTCTGTTTTCTTCCACCACGTCGGATGTTTACACCAAACCCACGTATGGACACACACAGCGAGGTGGAGTGGAAGTGATAAATCCACGTAAGAGTCGGTGGCTGGTTTCTCAAGCATAGGAGGAACACGGTGAAGTCAGAAGTGAATGTTATTTTTCTGCATTCGTTTGCACTTATATCAAACTGGCAAATGACACACTGTGATTAAAGTGGCTGTTTTATATAGAGCTAAACAGGAGGATTTAAAGCCATCCTTGCAATGCTGAAGAGCAATTATTTCAATCTAGCACAACTGAAGGAAAACAGCTTGTTTTTTTATGAAAGCAACCAGCCACTGTATACAGTATATCTGTTTTTACAGAATTTACAACAAAAAGAAATTATACATAAATATTCCTTTACATACATAACATTCTTTTTTCAATGCACCATTTCAACTTTTATCCAATTATCCTGAATATATTTGTCTGTATACAAGAGAACTATCTTTAACTTTGGAAGACAATTAACTATGAATAGAGTGACATTCATTCATCTATTACTTACACTGCTAAATCCTGTATTATGGATGCATGCAACACATTACTACTACCCCACACCATTGTGTGTATATGTGCCTTGATGTTTATGCAGTTTTCCTCCCATCCATTAGGTGGCGTCAACAAGATATGTATATGTATATATGTGTCTTGATTCCAATCACGGAAATTAAATACTAGCGGACTTGGAGCAGAAAAACAACTATTTTACGGAAATGTACTCATGCGTGTCAATATTACCAGAGAAGTTGAAGAAGAGAAAATACAAAAGCAATCAAAAGAGAGAAAAAAATCACAGCAGGCATAGTCTACCTCCTGTCCCACACTGAGCCCCACAGTGTGGGGTCAGCATGTCACAGGGCCGACACACAGAGACAGAATATCCATTCAGACTAGCTCAATCTAAACCCAGTGTATTTATATCCAAGGTACCCAAAGAAATCCATACAATCACAGACCAAAGGGCCGTGCTTCTCACTGTGAGGTGCTAAAAAGTGATTTGTTGAAAAGAATAACTAACCTGTTCGTAACTGCTCTGTCCATGTGTGTCCGTCAGCAACACAAGGGTCAGGTCGGGTCATATGAAGGGGATGAAGTCCTCGCCGCCTCTCTCTCTCTCTCCTCCCGTGATTTCAGACACTGTCCAGAGATATTCGTTACGAGCACATCAATCAAAGTGAAACAGTAAAACTGGATTTTGAAAGGTGCGGCTATGCGTGTCCCCCCTCCCCCTCGCCCCCCATCCCCATGGAGAGAAAACGACACCCCTGAGTCAGTGTCATAAGAACTTCAATAAAATGTTAATGTCTTCCATTTTTTTTCCTCTGTGAAAATTGATCCCTATAGGAAAATTCCACTGCTGGCAGCAAACAACATTCTTATTAATCACACGATATGTATACAACAATCAGCCACAACATCAGACCTAGTAACTGCCTGTAGCCCACTGGTGATTATGTGACGTCACGACATTTAGCTTCTTGATATAAAGGATGAAACTGGGCGACATCAAAAACACGACACACGGAATTATTACTCATATTTTAAAACTTGCATTTTAAAATTACAACATGCACAAACACTTGGACTCACATTCATGCTCTGTAGTCCAAACTGCTGTGAACAGGCACAAGGCCTGGGTCTCTTGTGATGTGGGTGAAGTGTCTCGCCCATTCAGACTTTGACTGCCACAGTGACGTCACCTTGAACAGGTAGGGAATAGAAAACAAGGCTTTTCAAACTATTTCTTTAAAAGCCGCTCCCTACGATACAGCGCCCCGTCTGGTGCAGAAGATTAGAATTTTAAGGGGAAATACTTCCTGCTTAAATATAGAACAACCATACAACACATTAGAGCAGTGGTTCTCAATAGGTCTTGGTTTGGGAGCCACTATCACCCCTTAATGACGAGCCGCCCCAATCAATTTCATGTGTCCTGTGTTGTACTGTTTTGTCATTTCGTCAATTAGCAATTGCGAAACTGCAGGTGTATATATAAGCATTACAGGGCTTCATCTCCACCTGTTGTTAATGAGTGTGAATGCTTTTGATGATGCATTAAAAAAAACTTCAAAATAAAAGCACACCAGCAACTTTTTCCCCCGTCAAAGGCCCACTGAGAATGACCCACCAGTTGAGAATCAGTGCATTTAAGGACATTTGAAAAGTATAATATGGCCCTTTGAAAATATAAATATTGTAGCAGCTGTTTTCATATTCAAGAATAAACCCACCCTGATAAACTGTAGCGAGGACAAAACAAAGTGTGTTTGTTAAATATCTGTGGTAATTCTGATAGTGACATAACCAGTGTTTTATCCGTCTCCCCCATCGGTGGATTTACTGAAACCCTTGGCTGACAATAGAAAAGTTTCTGTCTCTGTCAGAAGTCGCTGTAGAGGCTGAAGTAAACGAGGTAGACTGAGGGGAAGTGGGCGCAGCACCAAAGTAAATTACAACACTTGGGTCAGGGAGCTGTGCTGTTGTTCTTTTGCTTCAGTGTATTGGCTGTACTCACTGAGTCGATGATTTCCGTGGTAGTGAGTAAAGTCGGTGCACTTCAGCGGTGGATGAGTTTCAAGCTCGGATACTTCCTGTGGAGCTCCAGCTGTGTTGGAGAGAGGAGGGAGAGGGACACTTGATACACTTGGAGCCATGATACGGTTTCTGACATATTCAAATACAATACGCTTGAATATTCCCCGATGGTTAAAGAAGTGTGGAGGTGCACTGTCAATGGCAACTTATCAGCGAGTGTCACTAATGACTGGCTAATGAGACAGCTGACACTGCTGGCTGGAGGCAGCGGAGCACAAGCAGTAATTCAAAACTGAGACAGTGATCGGTTAATGGGGGGGAAAAATCAATACAGACAATTTGGGAGGGCTTTAAGAGACACGAGTGCAGAGAGCTCCGGTGGCACCACAGTTACAGCGTGTGCTACATGGTCCAAATGTTGATTCCTGCCACAGAGCTGTGTTGCTGTGTCTTATTCCCATACTCTCTTCCCCACTTGTTTCCTGTCTTCTATGCACATGGAGGGAGTCTCCTCCTCGAGTGCTTCCGAGTTTGATTACAGTTAGCCACAGGGAGTGTTTCGATGATCAGCGGTGTCATTGCCAAAATTACCCCTCTGCATCATCCCACACCCTCCAGCACCTGACCCTTCCCTTTCTATTGTCACCGGTGGAGGCGTCACTGGCGTCTTCTGTTTATTTATCGTCACGAATAGCAACAGGTCCCTCTCCTGCAGCATTTTAGATCTCTTAAGGAGAAAAAAAGAAGGAGGGGATAAAAGAAACAAGTGAATTAATCCGGCTGCAGAGGCAACTCCGCTGCCGCCCTCACTTCTGAATGGCGTGTGACGGTGGCATGTGCAAATAAGGGCTGAGGAAAAGAGGAGTACAGCGAGGGGGTTGTGAACTTTCTCTGTGTTTTTGAGTGGCAGTGTGTCCCCCCTCCCATGAATACCAAGGGCTACTGCTTTCCATTATTCATCACCCAGCTGTTCTAAGGTGCTCATATTTACACTTATATTGCAGAAGCAGCAAGTGGCCTTTTCCCTTTTTAATACTGCGAGTGCCAGACCCTCTCTGACTTCTGCAGCAGCAGCAGGCCCACTCAGAGTCGCTCTGGGGCAAAGAGGGAGCGCACTGATGGGTGGCAGGCTGGCGAATTTATAAACAATGCCTGGTAATATCATATTTGCTCTGTGAATTATTGAACAGAGTTTTATGATGCTTTTTAGACTCCATGGGAATTTGATTATAATTTGATTACAAGCCAGCCAGTTCCTGAGGACGTCGACTTGATTAGGTTATTCATATGGTTTCAACCGCTGCTCTACGCCTCGCTCTGGGAAGTCTGAGGAATAATGAACGGCAGAATTTACCAGGGCGAAAATCTCGATGCAGTATACAACTGCAGTGATCAACAGTCATTACATGGCCACCGGCCAGCAGCCTGGGCGAATGAATAACACATGAATCCCTGTTGATGAAACATTGGAGAGTAGTTACCAGTACCCAGCTGTCTCGTGGAGATAGTATTCAACGCCAAGTGGAGCAGATCTGGTCAGAATACAAGCCAAGCAGGTGGTAGGGAAGCCTCATGGCACCGTGGGGGCGACTGCTAACAGGTTTGAAAATGACCTGGTCCGGCAGCCACGGGCAGATTGTTTCACTTTCTCCATTTCCTTAATAATCCCTCACAAGGACAGAGGCAGTTTGGCGGTGTCTCTTACACAGAGCGAGTCTGCCGATCACAGATACGAGTCAGATACACTCTCGCTGGACGACTCCGCAAGATACTGTTGCAGAGCCGTCCCTGATGGCTTCAAAAATCTATGGCCGGGGCCACTGCAGCCGCAGCTAGTCTATCATCTGCAACGGTCAGCCTGCCCGTGACTTTGGATTTTACTGACTGGCCCAATCCTGTTCCGCCGCCCTCCCCCTTCCCACCCAGCGGGATTCGAGATGAGAACACGGTCTAGAGCAGGGACAGGATGAAGTTACGGAACAAGACACAAATCTTGTTTATTGTATGTGGTCAGACGGCACGGGAGGTTCGGGCTTAGCTGGAAATAGCCATTTGTTGCTGTTGTTTTTCATCATTTTCCACCAGGGACACCTTCAGCTGACACCATCCCAGAGACTGTAAACACATTTTGATGTGAATTATACACCTATAACGCCGGAAAGGATCCTGTGCTCTCTGTTACATTAGCTTTATATGTTAGGGGGGAAAGTATTTTTCCGCAACACAAAGTGGAAGTTGATGTCAAAGGCAGCAGCATGCAGGGACTAATAAGACACATTTTATAGACTGTTTGAAAGCTGGGACAAATCTGACGCACCGTATGAAATCGCAAGTAAAATGATCTTCATCTATTACTCTTCTTCTGCCATTAATGAGACAACATTCGGGTTGTGAACACGTTCACTCCATGAATCTGTTTTCCGACTTGGACGAGTAATCATAAATTAGCAACTTATTAACATGTATTGCTGCAGGCCTGATGATTTATCACAAAATGAGAAATCTATGAGCATATATTTATGCATTCCTAACATTCTATCACTGTCCTATGAAAACCACGTACCTCTGGAATTATCACTTGTGAGCAAATATTTGTGAAGATGGATGTTTCATCTCATTTGTTCTTAGTTGTTATATTAGAGAGAAATATTAGTCGAGGAAAAACTTGTGGAAACATTCAAACTAAGTTCACCAACATTTGGAGATACATGGAGTTACAGTGGCAGAATGACAAAGTAAAAGGATGCAGATCTACTAATCTGATCTGCCAACATGGAAACACGTGTTTCTATTTTAGTGAAATACAAAGCTTTTCTAAACTACTTGCCAACAACTGAATAAATCCATTACTGACAGGTCTTTTACAGAAGGGCTCCTACAAGGCGACGTCTTGATTACACATTTCACATTAATACTCAGCCATGACCAAATTGCATTTTAGAATAAGCCTTTAACTGCACATTTGATTAAAAAACAAGAGTGAGATTTGCATTTAGATTTGTAGAGATGGAATATTAGGGAGAAGGTCTTTGTTATTGAGGGAACCAAGTAGCACAACTAAGTTTTGGAAGCCTATAGTGGACACCTTTTGAGTTTTAGATATAATTGTAGACTACCATAGTTCTCTTAAATACTTCGAAGGGAAGGCACACCCAACACACTGGACCTTTAAGGTCCAAAATCATTCCCTGAGAAACACCAAACTGCCCCAAACTTTAATGGGTTTATCTTGGTCACCCCAAACCATGACAACATTTCGAAGATTTTTTTCTGTGTAGTTCTGGTAAATATCAAATCAACCCAAATGAAAATAGAACCTTCTCCGAAATTCAAAAATTCACGCTGTGATGATGACATTCCATTTTTGGAGAAGTTGCTGCTGCTGCACCAGAGCTCCAGTGTGAGACCCTGAGGAGGAGACGGCTGCGCATCAACATGTCTGCACAGGTAAAACCAAGATGCTGATACATCACAGATAAATTGGGTCAAGGCTGCACGGGGGGGAGACAAGGGAGAGGCAGAAAAAAAGATGCAGAGAATGAGGGGGCAGGGGGGTGAGGGGGGAGGCGGCAGCGGGAGGAAAAGTAGGTGTCAGGGCGGCGCATCATTTGCATGGCCACGGCTTAAGTTCTGCTCTTGTAATTGTCGTTGTCAGAGCTGGTGAGTCACCGGAGAGCGGCGGAGGTGATAATGTCAGGGAGAGCGGCTGGCATGTAGGGCAGCAGCTGCCTCATTTCTGTGCCGTTCCACATTTTTGCGCGGCGTCATGAAGGAGATGTCATCTGAGCGGAGAACCTATCTGACAGCTGAGAGTGAAATGAGGTGAGAAATCAAAGTCACATTCTATTTGGGAACGTTTCCGCGGTGCCTATCTGCGGGCTGAGATCACCGACTGCATCACCGTCTCCCTCTCCACCACTCACCGCGTCCCCTCCCCGTGGCTTTGTCCCTGTGCTTCCACGGCAGGAAGGGCCACAATTCTTGTTCTATGAAATAACATGTTATTACCGAGCACAAAGGAGCACACACAAATATCCATGTGTGCACGTGCAGCATGCAGGCTCTTACTCTGAGATAATGTGAATCTGGGGAAATGCGTCAATTTTCCAATTGCCAGTGAAATAGCAGGAAAAAGGGTTTTTTTAACACTAATGCGGGACAAATCCCAGTCCTTCAGCGGCTGCTGCACTGTATGTTAAATAGATAATAAACTTCATAATTAAGACTAGCTTGTATGTGTGTCTATATTTAGGTGACATTAATAGTCAAAGAAGCTTCGTGTTGAGCTTGTTTACTCTTAACATGAGTTTCCCCCAGACGAACTTCCATGTAAACACTTTAAAGCTCGACACCAACAGGGGAAGTAACGCATTGTTGGGTGGAGAAAGTGGCAGGATGGATGGCTCCCCTCACAGTCTGACTATTAGTTTTCATTAGGCGGCCCAGGAAAACCTGGAGATTTATAGCGCACATTTGCTTTAAATTCAGCCCTGCAGGGTTTCACCTGATTGCTGCATGGAGCAGACAATGATCATCTCCCATCCATCTCAACACTTCCCCTCCATTTCCATAAATTCTCCCGGTCTGCGGGAGAACAGGAGCCTGTCACTGTCGACAATGTCACCGCGAAAGACATCCACCCCAGCTGGACTTCTAGTTGCTCCAATCCCCCAGCTTATTCTGCCGGGGCTTAGTGTGGATCACTGCTGACAGATCTGCACCTCGAGTTGTTCACATCCAAAGACGTGTCAATCAGCAGCGTTCAGGGACACTTCCTCGTGGAAACAAAAATGACTTTTTTTACCCACCACTCTTTCCCTTCAGTCCAAGCAAATATATCCGGCGAATTTTTTTTTTTTAGCATCAATGTTGCGAGCCATTGATTTTCAGGATGACCCAGCCGAGCCAGCAGGTCAATCAAAGATGTTTGTCACACAGCGAAAAGGGCCATTTTCTCCGAATGAAAATAATCAAGCCCCCCGTGCTGCATTCGCCGGAACATATTACACTTTGTTCCAGCCTCTATCGACGCCGATTGGCCATTATTCACCGGGAAAATAGCAAGATGAAAGAGAGGCCAGACACTCTTGAAATAATTTGATTAGATTTCTCTTCTTCCAAGCAACGGTGCAACATTTTTTCATCGATATTTGTCGTTTCCCAACTTTGAGTAATCATTTCGCTCATCTTTATTTCAAAACTTTCCCTCAAATGGGGTGTGAGCGTTATGCAAAGCGATGTTATACGGCATGTCCAGTGATTAATCTGAGCTGGCGCGGTGATATAGGATGTCCTCCCCCACAGTGGGATCAATAGCTTCCTCCTCAGCTGGGTAAAGTCTGAGATTTCATTAACCCATTTAGAAAGACTTGACCATCTTTTGTGAGATATTATGAAAAGGGTAAGAAGGCCAAACGCATTCTTTAGCCGAGACGACGTCTCGCAGCTTGGCGTTTCTTCCTCATTGGCTGTTGGCCCACAGGATAGAAATGATGATGATGATTTATATGCATTTCAGTCAATGGCAGATAAATCCCTGTGTTTAACCAATCAATAACGTTGCGATTCATCAATTGTATTTCACTATTCCTGTCAGAGACGCTCTCGTCCCTTAAACAATATTTTGTATTCAGAGCAGTGGCCATGAATAAATGTTTTGCTTAGAAATTCCAAACCTCTCGTTTGGTTGGCAGCCATGTTGCCTCTGACCGGCCCCATGTTTTATTCATGCCTCCTCCGTCCACGCCGCCAAACTTAAAAGCAGCAGACGTGATGTATCTGATTCCTCTAATCACTGCGACTCCAAGGGTGTTTTCACCTCTCCTTCTACTATTCCACTCGACCCCGATGACTGAGCTCCATCTTTTTCCACAACATTAGGCCGTAGCCCATCAGCATCAGAGGGTCTATGCGCCAGAGCCGAGAGGCCCGGTGTGGATGTGAACCAGGCGAGCTGCAGCCATCATCACAGGCATGAGAATGGCCTTGTCTGCGCGTCATTCTGCCCAGTGAGCTGCTTCTTACAGCCTGTTCTCAGGGTGAGCGGCTCCGCTTCTCCATCTGATTGTTGCTCCTCTGGAGCTGAACCGCCTGCTGTTCCCCATCCTGAGGGACAGCCTGCTTCATCCATGAAAAGGAGGAAGAGAGAGCGAGTCGGGGAGGGAGAGGGAGTGGAAATCAATTTCTCATTAAACAAATTTGTAAAAGTCGCATCAAAAGGTGGTCAACATTTGCTTTGCAGGAGCTTTCCATTTGATGCGACCTTGAGAATCCAATGCTGACAAATTGCATGCACGCCTGTTGAGGATCAACGTGTTGCTTTTGTCTCGCTCCTGATTGATGGTCGGGTCATCGCTCCCTTCACTCTCCAACACGTGGAAACAACAGATCGCAAATCAGACCCCCGAGTCGATAGGAGGATGTGTGTCCATGTGACTCAAATCTGATGTGAATGAAATCCAAAGTAAGTAAATAAGACGGAGGAAGTGAGAGGGAGAGAAATCTCTGGGAAACTCTGGAGTCCCGTCACAGGCTAGAGGAGAGAATGTCATCTTCCCCCTCGTCCTCTCCTGGCAGAGGAGTGAAATTATCCATCCCTATGTGCTCATACATCTTTTCTTTTACAGATGACCAGCTTTCCCCTTTGGAATTGACAACCTCAATTTATACTCATTTCACTTTCTCTCCACAGGCCACACAAGGGCTCCTTCCTGAGGTGTACCTGCCACGGCTAGCAATAGAGTGAGTCGTCATGGGCTGGCTAATGCAGCCCACTCCCACTGAGGTAATCCTTCAGAGGCGTCCCGCGGCCCGAGAGAAATGTCAGAGCACTGCTGCAAGGATCCCTCTCTACCCTTGCATACAGAGACGGAGATATATCTTATTTAAGCCTGATTTAATTTGGGCTGCTTGGCACTGGTGAGGGGGAAGTGTTGTGTGTGCGCGTGGAACAGAGGGTGGGCGCAGGGGATGCAGAGAGTCTGTCTTTATTTAGAGGCTCTGGCTTCGGTGCAGCTGGGTCCAGATGCACCACAAACTGAACTGGCAGATGCACTGGTCACAGATATTTCTCCGCTCAGATCAGCACCTGTACATGCCATTTGAATATTTACTAAGCGCCGGGCGAAACGCGGCTTCAGCGACTGGCTTCATCCTGTCATGCTGCATACAGGAGGTTGGCAGTGTTTGAAAGTCTTACATTGATCATTCATCGGGCTCAGTGGGGGCTCGGGTCTAAACTTATGAATAAAACTTTGCGAAACAGCCCCTTTCATCAGGTATTTTCTGGTTCCCTGCCGTGAGGAGGTTCCACTGGGATCCAAAGCTGGTTTGCATTAGTGTCTTTCCCTTGTTTGAACAAACCACTGGTGGAAAAACAAAATGGATACCAAGGGTTTTCAACGTTTTACTGAATTAAGTGCAAATTGAAAAGCCTCCACATTGTCTCTAACTATATATGAAGGCATGTCTTATGTAGTTAGGTGTATTTTTACCTGTTAAGCGGCCATTTCCATGTATTTCCATTTATCAAAATCAAGCCTAACAAGTAAACAATGTCTCACCTACACATTTTTATTATGCAGTTGTACCAACAAGAAAAAGCTGATACAGTATTCGTCTTGGCGATTGCTCAATGAAGTACAACCTTTAGTGGTTTGTACGGGTTTTCTGTGTAAGTAGTAATTCTGGTTAGCACTTCCAGCATCCTACAGCATAGGGGGCGCTCTTTATCTCAGATAAACACTTTTTTACTGAGGCTGCTGAAATGCCTCGAATTTCATTTATCATTCTACTTCCAGTTCGAGCTGACGTCATTGTGGGGGTCAGTGTGAGATCCGATGTATAAGATGCATCACTGTAATGGGACACATCCTACATCACCTGGGAGCAATTGACTGATTTCAAGAGACTGTTCAAGATGGCCAATCAAATCGATTTTCTTTGAGGGAGGGGCAGGGGCTCTACAGATAGGATTCAGGGCGGTCAAATGTATGAAGAAACTACAGCATTTTAGTTTAAACGACACAAAATAAGAAGAAAAAAAAGGCAAATAATTATCCATTAAAACAACCGTAAGACAGAAAAACACTGGAGGCCCTCAGTCTAAAAAGCCATTCTCCATGTGACAGTAGCAGGAGTAGCAGAAGGCATAGAGCGTTTCCATCGTCATAGTAACTATATTAGGACCCATAGGGGCTTGCCAGTGGAAGGCATACCAGATTTGTATCGTCATGGTAACACAAATAAACACAAAATTGAGGTGGGGGAACAATTCTGTTGGGTTAAGGGGGACAAAGATTTTTTTTTATTATCTTGTAAAACAAATACAATTAGATGTCCTTTGTTGCCATGGAAACAGTAATGAACTGTAATGACAGTGTCAGGATTGGGAAGCACACATGAGAAATAAGCATTGGCGTCACATGTCAATCTCATGTACGTTTGTCACGCGTTTATCTCAACCTTTTTCAAACATGCTCCTATGTTCTATATATTAGTCAACAGTCTTTTTCCATAGTTCCTGTCACAGGAGGTTGCTGGAGAATAAACATAATAGATTTAATGAGCCGTTGGCGACAGGCTATATTTAAAAAGCTTTTTTTCTTCCTTCTATTCCAGAATTGCAGCCAGCCCCGAGAGGGTGATCCTGCTGTGGCTCCACTTATAGGGAGATGTCATGTTCAAGTCATGGTTGATTTGTATATGACAGAGGGATTGGCTAAAAATGAAAGTGAAATTAAATGAAATTAAAATAAAATAAATAATATAATATTAAATGTAATTTTAAATGATTGGTAAAACAACTTTTGTGTATCTATTATTGTTGCTAACATTAGCAACATAACATTGCTGTTGTTTTTATATCATTAGATCTTCATTGTTGTATTTGAGCCCTGCGTCGGCAAATTTAAAAAGTCACAGAAAATTCTACAGTATGAGTCTACAACATCCTTCTAAAATCATAAAAGACACATTGCTCTCAGCTCTTTAACAGCACACCTTCTTACACCTGAAGCCGATAACACTGAAATACCATTTAAAAAATGTCGCACATCAATAACAAGGCAGCTAATCACTTCAGTTTTAATTAAACTTGTTCCTTCCCTGAATACCGCTCTGACTTTTCACACACTTATTCTGACTTTGATGCAAATGCCTCATCACTTGTTCTCGACTTAGAATAATTTTCAGTCTGAAAAGGTTGGAGAAATTCAGCTAAAAACATTTGTCTCACATCAACTCACCACCTCACTCTACGAGGCCTTCAAACACAATTCACCGATCAGCACATGCCCCAGCCGTCATTAAATATGTATAACTCATATCGAAAATAAAGTTTTATCTGATGCACGCATGGCTGCGGACACTTCATGAATCAGGACAGGGAGGTGTTGCTCTGTTTCTGATTCTTCACAGCTCACTACTTTCTAATCTATACTGACAGAGGAATCTCGACAGGAAGGCAGCACAACACAAACTCAGCCTGCGCTGCTCTGTACTCTGCAGAGTTTGCATCTTCCTTCCAACACCATCACACCTCAGCAAAGTAAAAAAAAAAAAAAAAACCTTTCCTACAGAAAGAAGGAAAGAATGAATCAGTTAAAGGTTCAGTGTGCAAGACTCAGATGAACTTATTCAGCGTTTCCTGTGGTTAAGAAGCTTAGCTTAAGGCAGCATGGGGGGCAATCAAAGTTGTGCAGGTACCACAGTTGTGCAGAAACTGTGTTGGCTGCAGATATTTACTTCTTGAGATTTTCCCAGTTTACATTCTACCATCTATGTGTCTCTGAGGGGCAGAGATGCAAAGCAGATGCACACACTTGCACACTTCATTCCCTCCTTGACTTGCTCCATTTCAGCCATGTTTCTACTCAATTTGAAAATTGTAGCGAGAAGCAGTAAGTTGGGCCACATCGGAAATTTGATGCTGAAACGCCGGAACCACAAACATTAACGTGTGTGACCTTACGGCTCATTAAACGCCTGCTCAGTTTACCTTTGAGAAAACCTAAGTAAGCAGATCATATCTTACTCTCTTGACATCAGTAAACAAAGTCAGCCCACTGCACCAGGGATGGGCCAGCTTCACCAAAGCGTGAATTCCTTTTTTCTTCTCTTAGCATAGAATCAGCTGGTGTTTGCGCTGGTACGCCGAAACCATACCATTTCCCTTCTCATTGGCTGAAGATGAAAGTAAAGTAATGATAATGATGCTTCATGAATGCATGAATTGTTGTTTTCAGTACTATCAGGAGCAGGTCTTTTCTGCAGAGGCTGCCACGAGTCGTGTTGTGAGATGTTCAGCGCCGAGTCCTACACACTACACCTGTAAATGGACTGACTAGCTCTTTGTTTATATCCACTAATGTTTTGTGTATGTATTTATGATGCAGGATACGTGGTGTTAATGCTCAGAGGTTACAAGGAGCCCGATTCATTTACGTCTCATGTCCTGTTAATGACAGTGCAGAGGCAGTCACCCTCTCTATTGACCTCTCAGTCTGGCAGATGGCTTCATAGCTGCACACACACATACACACATCTGCAGGGAGGAGAGATGAGGCCTCAACGCAAACAACACTCACAATCAGCTCTGTAATAGCTTTTTCCCCCCTCCACTGAGTCAGCCATAGTAACAATCTTTTGTAATAACTACCGATACATTAGAGCGAGCAGGGGGGGGGGGGGGGGGGAAAACCCCAGAAAAAAAAAGGAGAAATGTGTCTTGCCGACCGCCCTGTTTGCATGGATTTGTATCTTCGTCACTGACACTTTGATACGTACCATTTGGAAATTGTTTTGTTGGCGCGAAGGCTGATACGTCTCAGCATTTCAGACTAATTAACCTGTGTATTTATAGATGTGTGTGCACGTGCCTCTGTGTGTGTGTGTGTGTGTGCGTACGTTTGTGTGTGTGCTAGTATTGAGTCATCAGCAGCTCCAGGTAAAGGGATGCCTGCGCGGTGGCAGATGGTTGGCACAAAGCTGGCAAAGGCTCCTTCCTTCTCCATGAGCACGCCGCCCACACGGCTGCCAGCTCTCCTCTCCTCTCCCGCTCCTCCTCTCCAAATTCATAAATCCTCTGCAGCCTCTGTGGACTGGCTCCGCCCCCTTGTCCTCGCAGGCTGATGATGTACAGGATCGCTCTCCTCAGAGGAAATACCAGTGTCTGAAAACAAACAAGCTCGGGGAACGAGACAGTTCAGTGCGTTTGAAGATAGGCCCCCGGTCTGTTTGATGTCTGGGTTACAATGGCCTCTTTAGATGTGCTCAGTGAGAGCACCGTGCCCCTGTGCTACACTCACACTCGATCTGTTGTTTCCCACCGATTGAAATGCAGTCGACTCGATGTGGTTGTAATGTGTTAGTCGCGTCGTGTTGTGCGAAACACACCCAGGTCCTGGCACGGACACTCTAGGTTTGGACCCCGGGCGTCATGGTGGGCATCTATAGTTTAAAGCCTAACTCATTGTAATATCGAGGCTTTGTATCGGGGGGAGTCCAGACTGCGGCTCGGGGGCCAGACTGAGGCCCGTGGTCCAATTTCCATTGGCCTGCAGCACATTTTGAAAATCGAGTGGAATGTGGCCCATTCATGAAACCTGCACTGGAGAGTATTCTCAGCACGAGCTGAACCTGCATTCATTCATTGGCGTCAGTCCTGCACGGGTCTGAATTTGGTAACCCATGCGCACACACCAGTACCCACAAAGTACCCCTCGCCCCCACACACCCCCCACCCCCCCACCCCCGTCACACTCTTGCGCTTTAGCGTGAGCTTTAGGGACTCGCCTGAGCGAGTACGGAGGCTCTGCGTCGGACATTTATGTCGACGCAGCCGGTAGAAAGTTTGGAAAATGTCGGAGGGCAGCGGCACTCTGAGAAAACTGTACCGCGGCTCCTCTTTGCGCCGGACCTCCTTTTGAAAGGCAGCCGGGCCACAGAGACTCGCAGCTTGTCCATCCAGTCCTGCCAAACATCAGTGGAGCGCCGGGGGTGACTCCTCCACCCCCTCGCCACTGCCGGAGCCCCCGTCCCACTTGTCCCGTGCTCGTGTTTGGGCCCCTGTCAGGGTCCCTCAGCCGCCACCGCCTGAGAGCCGGAGAGAGGCGGCGATGAGCCTCGCAGCTGCATTGCAGGGCTCCAGGCGTCACACGTGTCATAGTGCTGCCTTCAAGGTCTTTTTATAGAACCTCGAGTTTTAGAGGTTTTTATTCGCAGGCTGTTGAGGTGTTGCGACAAAGCTGTGCCAAACTTTAGTGCCGCATGGCTCTGGTTATTTTTGTCCCACTTTGTCACGTAATCGGCAATCTGTGATCACACTCCTTTAAAAAAAAACAAATCACGCCAGAAACCCTCCACTGTCACTCTCTCTCTCTCTCTTTCTTACATGTACAACACACACAGACACGCATCTGCCTATATTTCCCTCCGAGCTCAGGGGGGGCAGAGCAGTTCTCCAAGAGGCTGTGATTAGATCCATCGGTACATACATGGCTTGACCCAGTTCCCATGGCTCCATGTTCTCATCTTGGCACTGGGAGGCAGGGATGCTAATAACGGACATCATTAAAGGCTGCACTCTCCGGGGTTGGCAACAATGTATGGGATATGTATATACACACAACTGCTTGTCAATATTAAACAGACACACTCCCATTTTCTCCAACGTCGGTGCCACAACACAGTGCCGGGCTGCAGTCCTGCGCGGGACACTCTTCACTTCACGGACTTGAAATGAACAATAACATGGAAAGAGCATTTCAGTTATGTGCTGCCGATCTATTTTTGTCCGCATGATGAATGATGGAGCCCAAGCTGTGGTCCTTTTCCCCCGTTCTCTTTGTCAATGGAAATGATACTACATTCCATTTTGAAAGAAATGATACCAACAACAAAAAAACAAAAAAGCTATTATTCACAACTGGCGTTGGCATAGTTTGGGGCACAATAGCAGGAAGAGAGTGTGCAGACAGGAACAGGAAGTGATGAGAGAGTGCGTGCACCAGTGGGTGGTTACGGGGGGGTGACAGTTGTGGAGTTGACTCTTTCTTCGGAGGTCAGACTGTCTGACGAAGCAGCTCCTCCTCTGTAAGACCGCGGGAGTTTCTCATCTAAGCAGGAAGTGCATGCCCCCCCCCCCCCCCCCCCCCCCCCCCCCCCCCCCCCCCCCCGCCGGCTCTGATTAGATGCTCCCGATAGCTCCTTGACTTGTTGGTGTAGATACGACGGCTGTAGTGAGTCCAAACATGTCTCTGGAAAACAAATACAGCGGGAATTCACTCGTACCAGATCGAGTCTGCGGGGAAGCATCGCTCATGTTATCCCGTTTGATGGGATTATACGAGGTTATTTGGGATTATTGAAGATATAACAAGTCAAATCTTTCCGTTTCTGAACCGAGCCGACTCCTCATTTCTATAAAAGCTTATGGCTCAATCATCGCTCCGCACGAGTAGTTTTATCTGCGGCATCGACAGGGCGGCTCTGCCCTTTTCCTACAGTCCCTGGCAGCATCCCCCAGTCTGCTGCATTCACAGTGGGGTGTGATGCTCCTCAGTGGGAGTGGGTGGCCTCCGCTCCCTGCTCTTCCTGCCCGTGTCACTCTCGCCCCGGTTTGAACACTCCGGTGGGCTCACGAGGCACGACTCGTTCATCAGAGAGCGAACGTGCCATAGTTGTGTGCCGGCTGACGATACGAACGCGTGCGCTCGCTCACTTGCGCGCTGCAGCATGACGGGGTGGATGTGCGCGCAGGGGGGCGCGGCCAATTCAGAGGCTCTGCCGTGCTAATGATGTTCGACAGCATGGACCTTTACATTTTGCACCTTTACATTCACTAACAGCTGGATCCTTGTTTCACAGGTACAAAGGCACAATACTGTGAAACGTCCCCCGTCCCCCTATGACATGTGCAATTTGTTCATGTATAAATATGTATTAATATGTATACTGTGTATATGGTTATATTCTGTTTATTTTGTCATTATTTTTTTGGTTGCACCAATCGGAGCGGCGCCCTTTATTTCATTATACACACATTTATTTGATTAGTAATTAATTGATATGTATGAGTTAGTAGTAGGTTATTTAAAATGTATTTAAAATATCTAATTAATCAATAGATTTATTAGAAATAAATAATACATTATTTATCTATTCATCAATTATATTTTGTCCACTCTCATGCAATCTGTTCTAGCGCCACATTGACATTCTGTGGAGCTTGTTGTGTGACCTGAAGTGAGAAGTCAATTCACTACATCAATATTAACAGAGTGAGGCCAACGTGGCTTATTTACCCTTGAAAACGCTGTCATCAGCTAAAACCTACATCATCCCCTCGTCTGGATCTCCTCTGACTGCTTCATGCTGTTTCTTCACAGGGCAGAAAAAACGGAGGTGTTGAGCGAGGACCTTCTACAGGTAACTTCTATTTCTCCTCTTCAACTTCATGATGATGATGATGATGATGATGATGATGATGATGATGATGATGATGATGATGATGGTGATGATGGTGATGATGGTGATAAAGCCGTGTTTTACCAAGATGGAAAACACAGGTTTCAGGCCTGGAGGTAAAAGACTGTCACAGAGGAAGATTGTTGATGCCATCTGAGATGACAGACGTGTTGTCAGAACACAGTGTGTTAATGTGTCTGTGTTGTGTGTGTGTTGTGTTGTGTGTGTGTGTGTGTGTGTGTGTGTGTGTGTGTGTGTGTGTGTGTGTGTGTGTGTGTGTGTGTGTGTGTGTGTGTGTGTGTGTGTGTGTCTTGCAGGTGGAGAAGCGTCTGGACCTGGTCAAGCAGGTGACACACAGCACTCACAAGAAGCTCACTGCCTGTCTGCAGGGTCAGCAGGGCACCGATGTGGAGAAGAGGTCCGTCAAGTCACCGTCTGTGAGTATCCGGACTGCGACCGCTCTCTCGTGTGACGTGTTGTCAGGCAACGTCGTCCTTCACGACCTCGCTGATACTCGTTTTCTCCGCCAACAGAAGAAGCTGCCGCTCACGATCCTGGCTCAGTGTATGGTGGAGGGGGCCGCGGTGCTGGGAGATGACTCTCTCTTGGGGTAAGTGGTTAACAAACCAGCGCTTACACATTCCACACACACACACATTCAGAGTCGACTTAAATTATTGATTTGCCGTTTGAGTCCTCTGCCGTCCTCGTTATCCTTGTCTGCATTTTAATTGTGTTTGATTGCCGCTGACTTTGCGTTGGTGCATCACCAAACAGAAAGATGCTGAAGCTGTGCGGGGACACGGAGGAGAAGTTGGCCCAGGAGCTCATCCAGTTCGAGTTCCAGATCGAGAGGGACGTGGTGGAGCCTCTCTACGTGCTCGCCGAGGTGAGGCGGCCTCTGCTGGCACTCAGTGCGCCAATTAAGCTGAAACACCCTCCCCGTTCTGACTTTTTACAAGCGGAGAGTGGTCGCGATTTACATAAAAGTGCCGCAAGCTGATCCTTCGGCGCCGCCCTGTAAATCCTCCACCTCATTTCCCTTCCTAGGTGGACATCCCCAACATCCAGAAACAGAGGAAGCACTTAGCTAAACTGGTCTTGGACATGGACTCCGCACGGACAAGGTGAGGGGCCCTGCACTTCTTCTGTACATTTTAAAACAGAGGCTCAAAATAAAAGGCCTTTGAACGTGTTTGTGCAGGGCACATGCAATGCAGCGGCTCTATTTATTTATTTATTTATTTATTTATTAAATTCTCACAGATTTCATCAGTCGTCCAAGTCATCCAGTCACCCGAGCACACTGCAGCCCGGCGCCAAGTCCGAGTCCCTCAGAGAGGAGATGGAGGAGGCGGCCAATCGGATGGAGATTTGCAGGGTGAGTCACCACTTGGAGCCACTTGTGCATCGTTCCCACCTGCAGTCCCTTTGCTTGCCATTTGATTTGGTACCACCCTCCATGTGTTAGACTCAGATGGACCGAACTGCCGCGAGAGAGAGAGAGAGGGGGGGGGGGCGAGAGAGCGCTAATAGGTTACAAGTCGTTTCATTCCAGTTCTGAAGAATTAGGCATTGATGATCTGGTATTGATGAAGACCAGCAGCTAAAGATTCCATAGACGCTCAGAGCGAGTGCACACCTCATCCACGTCACACCGATGTCGTTGTCCCCAGAAGGGTGACCTGTGTAAAGTGTTGTTTCCCCACTGGTTTTAAATAAAGTTGTGTAATGCACCTTTAAAGGATGGTTTGCTCTGTGTTCTCTTTGTTACAGGACCAACTGTCAGCAGATATGTACAACTTTGTGGCCAAAGAAATAGACTATGCAAATTATTTCCAGACTGTAAGCATATTATTATTATTATTATTATTATTATTATCATATCATTATTATTATTTCATTGTTTATTTTTTGACTGTATTGTATGATACACGTGGTCATGGGTGCTTTGTTGTGATGTGTCCTCCTGCAGCTGATAGAAACACAGGCAGAATATCACAGGAAGTCATTAGAAATTCTTCACAGCATCCTGCCCCAGATTAAAGCTCACCAAGGTGAGTCATGCACTCTGTGTGTGTGCTTGTGTATGTGTGTGTGTGCTTGTGTGTGTGTGTGTGTGTGTGTGTGTGTGGACAGAGAGGGATCTGTTCCATTTCTGCTCTAGAGGCAACACCACGATGAGAAGTAATGAAATTAATAGCCCTGATGTGTCGCATAACAACCCCATTAACCTATAATTACCCACTTTCACATTTCAGATATGGCTGCCTTACAAGCACTAAAACAAACTGGGGTCATGTGTGTGTGTGTCTGTCCGTGTGTGTGTGTGTGTGTTTTTGTGTTGCAGAGGCGTGGGTGGAGAAGCCGTCATACGGAAAGTCTCTGGAGGAGCACCTGAATATTAGTGGGAGAGAGATCGCATTCCCCATCGAGGCCTGTGTCACCATGCTGCTGGAGTGTGGCATGCAAGAGGAGGTGGGTGGGGGCCAACACACACACACACACACACACACATACAGAAACATAAACACTTATTTCACGTATTGGAAAATTAGCATACGTTTTTTTTGCATTTTGTTGTACATGGATGCATTGCTGTGATAGACAAGGTTGGACTGTGGATTTTGAGAGGGGATTGACATTTTTGAATAAATAATCTCACAACATGACATTGTGTGATGTGTAAAATGCTACGACATGTGTGCAGTGTCAGAGGACGGTCAAGCGAAATATCAAATCTCATGTGTAATATATTAGAACTTCATAATGTGAACGGTAAAGTGAATGTCGCCACAGAGAATGAAATGAAAATCTCATTTTCTAGTTATGGTGTAATAGGAAATATTTTAAACTCGACTTGATCTCACTGTATCCTTGTCAGACTGAAAATACATTTGTCAATTTGTGTGACTAAAGAGTAAAGTATATAAAGAGACCTGGTTAAACAACATCAGGAAACTGCAGTTCAATTCTAAGCTGTGAGTCATAGGAGCAGTAACAGCTGTGCGATTGAAGTTATTTCTCATCTTGACAAAAGTCGAGCCTGCGTATGCAAATTGGACCAATTTAAATCCTCTGATACGCATTGAAAATGGCTGACAGTGATAAAGTGTAAGTACGGCCTCCGTGTTCCTCCAGCGCCGCCCCCTCCGTTATTCATCACCCCCCCAATGTCAAGCGCACAGCGGTGGAGGTTATTGTTGCCTCAGTGCATCATTTCAGCGCGGAGCGTGTTAGAAGTGATAATTACACATGATTGTGTGTTTCCTGCGTGTGGGCTGCAGGGCCTGTTCCGAGTGGCGCCGTCAGCCTCCAAGCTGAAGAAGCTCAAAGCCTCGCTGGACTGCGGAGTTCTGGATGTGCAGGAGTACTCCTCCGACCCGCACGCCATCGCAGGTGAACCACACACCCACGTTTGCGCTGAGCACATTTCCTAAAACAACAACAACAACAACAACAACAACAACAACAATCCTGTTATTTTATTGCACCGCATCAGGTGGAAATGATGTGATGGGCAGTGATTTCTACTTAATATCTGCAGTGTTTTGATGTGAACGTGTGTTTGTACTATCGTGACATTCAAGGAGGTCGTTGCTGGAGATTGCGTCTCTGCTGAGCGCAACCGTTATAAATGTACTAATGTAATGGGGGTGGGGACCCCTGGTGCTGTCGAAGCATCCACTG